>JAULCE010555491.1:0-39934 GCA_032359355.1 Macoma nasuta | reverse complement strand
TAATTCTATTTTGGATACAAGACATTACTATAAAATGAAAATTATATTGATTTATGGGAACACTTATGCTTATAAAGCTTACTGTTCAACATTAAAAAGTATCTGCCCGGGCCTCATTTTGTTCAGTTGTAACCACTGAAAACTGCACGCAATAGTCATGTTTAACTGTAAATTGTCACACGTCAGGTAGGGTATATAATCCGTACATGTACAATGTGACAATGTCTTTAAGAACAATGCTTTGATTGTTCTAAAAACACTGGTTACACCTTTTAAAGGAAATATTTGTTTTACGATTACGCGACAGCTCCCTATTGTACTAAATACTAAACTAGTACTATTGTACTGAAACACATGTGTGTGTGTGTGTGCGTGTGTGTGTGCGTTTGTAAGCACCTTCTACTGGGGATATTTTGCTGGATACACAGCATCATTTGAGGACACTTGGTACGAGTGAGGACGTCCTCAGTTGTCAAAATTATAAATATCTCTCAATTGCCTTATTTTTGTATATAACATATAAAAAATGTCTTATTGAGTGATGTCTCCATTGACGGTCACTTAATGACGAGTGTTTATCGTGTGCAAGCCTCAGGAAATAATTTCGGTTTGTCGTCCATGGAAAAAATACGCACTCAGTCGCGCATGCGCAGTTGGTCGAAAAAGACAACATGGCGGAACCATTTAAACGGTAGGTTTACTCAAGGTCGTATTTAAAACCTTATTTGTTTCTTTTCATCTATTCAAAAAGTCATTTTAGATGGATATGTATGAACATACTTGTGTAAATATAATGTTATGTCCATGGTCCGTTATGTCCCGCTACCAAAAAGACAACATGGCGGAACCATTTAAACGGTAGGTTTACTCAAGGTCCTATTTAAAACCTTATTTGTTTCTTTTCATCTGCTATTTACACCTACGTTAATGTCACTAAACCCCTTTCAATCGCCCTATTATTGTATATTACATATAAGATTGTAACTTATAGGAACAACAGTTCTAATCTCTGAAAGCTCTCGGGTGCACGAATTTTGTGTTATTGGTTTTCGCGACCTCAATGTTTTCTCAGATTTTGTAGAATTCGTTAAGTCCACCATGTAACCTTTTTTCCACAAACTTTACTGTCAATCTAAACATGTTAGGACCAAATTCATGCATAGGAAAATTAAATTAACCAGGTGATGGCTATATAGACACATCAGATTTCGAGATGTCCGTGGAATTATGTTAAGATGGAATGATTGGTATATAAACTCTCACCAGGCTTGTTGCTACATTATAGCAAAAAACGGAAGACCGCAAAGCTCAGGGGTCCATATGAGTATGGGAATGCTATCAGATGGAAAGACCGGGAGGACCCCCCTGGATTTGAGGTTCAATCGTTTGGATATAAAGGTAATTTAAGCTTTAGCTCATGCATATGCTTATAATGCAGTTTCTTTCTTCCAGAAATCATGTAATTGAAAATCGTCGCCTTAAAAGGGCTGTGACACACGTATGGCCTAAATTGTATTACTGTCATCTTATCAAATTGTATAAATGTTGCCATTAAAATTTAAATTAGTATCTAATTGTGGAATTGTTCCACTTTGTTTATAAATTATAAGTGTCGGAATAGGAATCTACATATATTTATAAAATATTATACCAGTTCAGTTGTTAGCAAACAACTGTTTATGCATGGGTTTTCACCGTGAGTTCAATATGTCTACATGATTTGTAGATCTATCAATGACATGTTGTTTTATAGGTACACTGCTTCATATTTACATGATATAAGTACCAGCTAACTAACAGTGTTGCGCTACTTGACATTATCGGGAAAGCATATTATTTGTGATTTATTTTGAACTAGATCTACATATGCTCAAATAATCAAATTTGTTGGTTTGTATTGATTTCAATTAGATATTCATAATTTTCCAAAATTTAAAGACACTAAAGGTACATTGTACATAATATTTGGTTAACTAGACGTTTCTAACGCGGCGGCTAATCTGAGTCTACAATTTTTGCAATGATACCCGAGTGCCCCTTTTTGCATGACGCTGGCCAATTTTTATTTACATGGGAGAGAGGAATCGCATTCACTTATTCTAAGGGAATCCGGGTCAACTCGGCCTGGGGTCAACTCGGCCAGGTCAACTCGGCCAGTAATTTTTTTTAGAAATCAGTCGGCATATTAAGCTTTCTTAAGTGGTTTTATATGTCTATTTTGACTATTTGACCAGTTTTAATGGGATAGACCAATCATTTTACCCATATGCGTTAATCCCTTTTATAGATTTCGACATAAACAGAGAGATTAAACCTTAAAAAATTCGAGCGGGACCAGAATTTTGTTTCGAGATACCCGGAATTCGAAAAAGATAATTTCGAAATAAGCGTAATGAACTTGTATAGATAAAGAGTTTCAACTGTATACACCGTATGGGTGTATATGTATAAACAG
The DNA here is from genome assembly GCA_032359355.1 of Macoma nasuta. Classification (NCBI taxonomy): domain Eukaryota; kingdom Metazoa; phylum Mollusca; class Bivalvia; order Cardiida; family Tellinidae; genus Macoma; species Macoma nasuta. The sequence continues at coordinate 37,479 of JAULCE010555491.1, read as the reverse complement.
AAATGTATACATTCTGTCTTCATATGTATATGCACGGAACTATATAAGTCCATGGTACATGTATATTTATAAATACTTATTATGGAAAAAAGAAACATTAAACAATGAATAAATGATTTTTTTTTTATTATGTCATTACGTAAGTAAAGATGATCATCAAATAAAATCGTTAATTCAATCCAAACTTCACAAAAAGGAAAACAGGCCGAGTTGACCCGGCCGAGTTGACCCGAGGCCGAGATAACCGTGGCCGAGTTGACTCCAGGCCGAGTTGACCCGTTACCTTCTAAGGTTGCTTAGCAACTCTCCCACAATGCATTTTAATCAACTTCCTCAAAATGGCTGACTCAGGAGTTTACGTATGACAAGTTATTTAAACACAAATGTAGACTCAAAACTAATCATTAGAATAGCAAGGGAGCAGGAATCAATCAGATAACAACTTCACTTACTAGGTATGTACATAATTTTACATGACGCAACGGAACAGTGGAATAATCAGGGTTGAAAGATAGAAAGTTGATCTCACTACAATATTTTCCAAATAGAATTGCATTGGAGGAAAAAGCAATATACATTTCAAGGGGTTCAGTTGGAGCGAAACTATTCTAAGTGCTTCTTATTTTATATGCACTAAGAATAGTTTCGCTCTAAGCCCTCGATTTTCTTTCATGTAAATCATAAAAAATATATTTTATGTTAAATAAATCATTTATACTCGGACTAGGTAATTTCGAGGGTCGTCTATTTTCAATGCATATCCATTTTGGCATAAAGATCGTACTTACATGCATCTCGTGTTATAGTTTAAAGTAAGGCCAGAGTATTATTCTGAAATAGTTCGTCCCTAGACGTTTGGAACCCAAACTTTTCAGAATCTAAGCATTTCAGAAAAAATGACACACCACTCGCTGCTTTTCCCTAATGAATGAGACCGTGTGTTGTTATTGTTGAGAAAAAATATAAAACTCGGAGATTTCTTAAATATTTTTTTTCATTTCTCCTTTCACGATTGACTGGTCTTTGAAATGAACTTGAATTCAGTTATTTATTTTATGCAGGCTACATAATAAGTAGCCTTTGACCTCAATACACCGAAAATACCTAGTCATGTAAGTTTTGAAAATGGCTGACAGTGGTGTGAAATTTGGGTCTATGTAGCTAACAAGTGATGACCCTGTGTCAATAAAAGGAAATTATATGGATAAAAAGATATGATTGAAAGAGTTAGTACACATTGTTTCACCAGAAAGCATCAAATTAATTTTTTATTTATTTTCAAGTGCTAAGTACCACGGAATTACCTAACGCCACTATAAGTCGTTGCAGTGAATCAGATACATAATATGATCGATTTCATGACATTATGTGTAAGTTTTACCTTTAAAACACTATCAAACTCTTCCTTGTTGTATACCGTGATAATTTTCTATGACTCCAATATGACAGCTATGACGTCATAGGTTGTGGCCCTTTATATGGGTGTTGGTCACCTCGTCAACATGCCATCTCGTCAACATGGAGATTATGAACAAAAGGGGTAGTCAGGTCGTCAACATGCATTTATTATAAGTTTGACGAAAATGGTAGTTTGACGAGAAGTCATCAACCTGGCAAGTGTGTATAGAATCACTCTCTAAGAAACAGGTCTTATTGCTGTACGTGCGTTAAAGCTGATAAACAATGTAGACAAAAAAGAATTTCATTGGCTAATATGAAGCTAATATGAACATATCCATAAGACGCGTTTATCAGGGAGTGGTGCAGTGTACATGTAGGTTAAACTATTAATTTCAGTAATCAGTACATAAAAACAGGCACATATATGTAAATACATCAGTCTGTAACACTCGGCGTCTTCACCAGTCTGCATCAGTCATCGTGTTGTCCTCACTCCTCGTCGTAGATGGGGTCCGTGGGCGCATTTAAACAGTCTACCACTACATTATAACATAATTTAAAATTGATCGGCAACATAAGAAAAGCCGGCATTTGACGGCCGTTCATTAACATTGTTTAGCGATATGTGTGAAAAATATGACGCATTTTGAACAATGCAGCGTTTTAGTCATAGCACATCCCGCCATTGTTTTGACGACTCTATGTTTTCATCAGTTTGACGAAAACAAGTTAACGAGATGATGCATGTTGACGAGGTGACTTATTTTTTACGACATATTATCAAGTTGACGAGATGGCATGTTGACGAGGTGACCTGAATCCCTTTATATCGTAGGTTTTGACCTTTGACTAAAGTGTGGACTGTATCCCTTATACTGGTAACTTCGAACAGGCCGGTAAGTTCAAACGATTTCTGAATGGGACAAAATAGAGCCCCTGTACCCTCACCTACATGCCAAAGTTTTTCAAAAATCCAAATTGAAAGTTTGTTTGTCAAATTCTCCAAAGAAAATTGTAGAGGGCACCTTATCACGTGACGGCTGCCATTTTCTTTTGCACTAATTCGAGGGTAACAATGCCTGCAAGACAGTCGTAAGTGCATATGATTTTCATATGCACTTACTACCGTCTAGCATGCAACCCTTGAATTGATCCATTAGGATTTTCCGCGCACGTGTTTATAAAATATGACATGGTATAGGCCTATTCTTCTGACCTGGCGAACTTATTTTTAGCACACGTCATACCATTATTGGAAATAGGTATAATGGTATAAATCAGCTATATTCGTATTAATTCGTTGGTGTCCGTATGCATGAATCTACTAATATCCTTTAGCACGCCACGAGCGAATTAATGATTACTTATGCAAACGGTTTGGAACCAGATTAGAAGCCGAGTAACTTGGTGTTTCATCCGAGATTCAAACAGTTTGACACTTTAATTGTATGTGCAAAACTATTTTGAAAAATTTCCATATTTAGAACTTTTGCCATATTTTTTGCAGATTAAAATTGCTTAGCGTGCTAAAGGTTTAGGAATTAAAAATATGTAGCGGCATGCTGTGTGAGTGTAAGAACTTTCAATCCAGTAGCCATACTTTTCTTGTGCAGCTTGATCTTGTTGTGTTATTGGACTATCATTGTACATGCAAAATGGCTGGTTACGAAAACTGAAGATTTAAATGATTTCCCTACATTTAATAGTAAGTGAGCCTGTGCTGAAAATAAAATCGCCAGGTCAGAGAAAACACACTATTTCAGACTCCAATAACTACATTGTATTTATCATTACAAAATGGGAAATTTTGATAGTTCAGAAAAAAAACCTACAGCAATGTAAAATACCGGTCCTACGGCTTATTCCATACTAAACAAACTAATAAAATATACCCCATCTGGACCTCATAATAACGTCATCAAATTGTCTGTTCGAAGTTAACGGTACGGTACGTCTCAGCAACACAGATCTGTAGGGGGTAAGGTTTGTTTTCAGTAATTTAAGCACAGTTAGGGTGTTTTTCAGCTGGATTATCCTTGATATTTTTGCAGAGCTTACCTTCAATTTCTTAAAGATATTATTACAGTGATATATAGTACGCATGTGTGGTTTGAATTATAAATAAGGTGTTTGAACTTACCCTATTCCTGGCTATCTAGTGTTTATGCACAATAAAAGCTATGTAAATTTTGAAGGAATAATTACGAGTACCAGACAGTTGCGTACTAGTCTGGAAGCATCTCTTTCAATCAACACGTTCGACGGTAAGGCGAAAAATTTACATTTTATTTCCATCAGAATAAGTTTAAAAATTATTTCTATTGCCTCCTGTGTCCATTATTCAGTCTTATTGACTTACGATTTTTATAGTGAAAGAATGGCGACCCGGACTAAAGTGACCTTGATTTTAATCAAAACAGTTCCTCTGACCGCTTGATCGTTTTCACTTCCAATTGGAGTATGATTTTTTTAATGTCGACAGTGTCATGGTCATGTGTGGATCCAGAGGGGGGTCGGGGTCCGGATCCCCCCTGGAAAATCCTTAAAAAAAGGAAAGAAGAGAAAATGGCACCTTAAAGTTGGGTTCAGTTTGTTTGTTTAATTGTGTGGGGTTTTTTTTTGGGGGGGGGGATGGGTTGGGGGGGTCGGGGGTAGTCATAACCATGCGTTTGTAGGAGCATCTGTCTGTCCGTTATGCTATCTCCTCCTAAACCGTTAGACAGAATCCAACCAAATTTGGTGTGTGGGTTGCTTACATGAGTGGGGCGCGCAAGAGGATGTTTATTTTGGGCCCCACCCACAGGGGCCAGGGGGAGGGGTCAAAAGGTCAAATATCAATAAAATTCAATTTCATATAACATGGTCATGTCGCATATCAAATTAAAGGGGATAATGAGTACAACAACATTCAAATAAAAACTTAGCCCTAAGGTCAGAATGACACCCCGGGGAGGGGTCAAAATGTCAATTATCAATTAAAAAGTCAGTTTTAAAGATGTTTTCCTTTAAGATTAAGCGTCAATAAAAAAAAATTGCTAGGGATCTAACAGTATTAACCCTTTTACTGCCAATCACGACCTTACTACATTTGCAAACAATTTGGATCCAGATGTTACAAATAACGAGGCACTCGGTGCCTCATGTGAGAACTGATCGAACAACAAGTGAATCGGATGCAGCCGACAATAGATTTTGCTCATATAAATTTGAAATAAAATTTAAGGGACATTTTCGAGTTATATTCAGTATTGAATTTTGCGACTCTTCTAAGTTTTTCGTATCCAGATATACCGTCATCAACTTATTAAGCCGCGCCAGAGGTTACAGAACATTGTTTAAATATATGCTAGAATATATAATAATATTTCTCAAGGTATTAATTTACGGGTCGTTATGCCGTGCCAGAGGTTACCGGAAGAAACACATAAATTATGTGCAGTACTGAAACTAATTAAATTGACGATTTTACCGGTTTCGCTCCGGTTAAGTTGCGGTTAAATATTGCTTACAAACCGCTGAAACCGGTTCAAAACTCTCAGAAAACTACACGAAGCGCTTTATAAAGAGCATCATGCCATTTTCAATAGTTTTGAACCGGTTCGTAAGCCATATCGTGACCCAGGAAGGCCATGCAGATTCGACTCGCCTCCGATTTGGTTAAGGTTCGGTTCCGATTCCGGTTTCAATTTGATTAGTTTCCGTACTGTAATTAAAAAATAACATAAAGATAAAATAAGAATATGTACAATGAAAATAAAATTATAAAGTTAGCAAACAGCGTGTGTTGGTCAATGTTTGAGCAAATCAACTCTTACTCATGTTTTCCACATAAGCTACGCTTGCCTGCTGAACACAGGCATGAATTACTCAATTTACAAACATCAAGCTTATAAACAAAACGCAAGTTTTTAGCATACAGGGAAGAAACCTATTGATTTTGGGTCCGGTTTGATGATATTTTCTGCAGTTATGCCCCTTTATGGACTTAGATAATTGAATAAATGTCGTTTCCGGACGATAACTTTAGTTCTGCTTGACGTATGCCAACCAAATTGCATAATTGGCTTTTTTATTATACAGGGAAGAAGCCTATTGATTTGGGGTCCGGTTCGATTATTTTTCCTGCAGTTATGCCCCTGTATGGACTTGGATTATTGAATAAATGTTGTTTCCGGACGATAACTTTAGTTCTGTTTGACGTATGCCAACCAAATTTCATATTTAGTTTTTTTTTATAATACAGGGAAGACACCTTTTGATTTTGGTTCTGGTTTCATTACTTTTTCTGCAGTTATGCCAATTTAGGGACTTAGATTATTGAAAATATGTTGCTTCCAGATGATAACTATAGTACTACTTGACATATTCCAACCAAATTTTATATTTAGTTTTGTTATAGGACAGGGTAGATAGTTATTGATTTTAGTTCCAGTCTGATGAGTTATGCTTAAGTTATGCCCCTTTATGGACTTAATAAATGAAAAAATGCAGTTTCTGGGAGATAAGTTTACTTCTACTTGACATATTCCAACCATTTTTAACCAGATTTTTCTAAAATCAGGTTATTAGAATGGCAAAGGTCGTTTGTCAGGCGGGCGGAATGGCGGGCAGGTGGGATACATTTTGTCCGGAGCATTTCTCCTATGCGACATCAGTTATGAATGCCAAATTTGGTGTGTGAGTACATCATGGGAAGTGTCGCGTACCATTTTCAGGTCGCTGTGACCTTGACCTCTACACTCATTTATAGAAAAACCTTGTCCGGAGCATATCTCCTATATTATTTGAGCTAGCAACACCAAGTTAAGTGTGTAAGTACATCTTGGGATTGCGGAGTGTCGCGTACCATACTCAGGTCGCTGTGACCTTGACCTCTACACTCATTTATAGAAAAACCTTGTCCAGAACATATCTCCTATATTATTAGAGCTAGCAACACCAAGTTTAGTGTGTGAGTACATCTTGGGAAGGCGGAGTGTCGCATACCATTTTCAGGTCGCTGAGACCTTGACCTTTGACCTCATTTATAGAAAAACCTTGTCCGGAGCATATTTCCTATATTAGTTCAGCTTGGGATACCAAATTTGCAGTGTGAGTACATCTTGGGATGGCGGATGATCAAGTTTCATTTTCAGGTCACCTTGATCTTTGACCTCAGTTATAGAAAAAGCTTGTCCGGAGTATATCTCCAACACCACCACAGCAAGCAATACCAAATGTGGTGTATGAGTACACCTTAGGATGGCGAAGTGTCACATACCATTTTCAGGTCATTGTGAAATTGACCTTTGGCCTCAATTATAGACAAAAGCTTGTCTCGAGCATATCTCTTATATGACTTCACCTAGGAATACCAAATTTGGTGTGTGAATACATCTTGAGATGGTTGAGTGTTGCGTACCATTTCCAGGCCATCGTGACCTTGACCTTTGACCTCATGGACCTAAATTATAGACAAAAGCTTGTCTTGAGCATATCTCTTAATATATTACTTCAGCTAGGAATACAAAATTTGAATTGTGAGTACATCTTGAGATCGTGGAGTGTTGGGTACCGGCTACTGGTACTTGACTGTGATTGGTTGCCATCCAGTACTTGGTGCAGAAAGTAAAACTGAACTATATTTTATGGTGCAGAAAGTAAAATTTGACCATATAATGTTTACATTTAGCTTCTATTAACTGTAGCCTAACACTGCTTTTCAGATTGTTGAGGTGAAGGTGAAGGTCACCACTTCTGAAATAACACAAAAATTAAAAATCTGGTTTTCGTGGTAATGCCACGCTTCTTGTTCATAGTTAGCTTTCTTATCATTAAGTATGCAATGACGGGCGTATTTTATGTCACTGTGGTGCTCTTGTTTAAATTTTAAAAAAAAACCAAGTCAATAAAATGTTACTTAAAATGCATTAAAATAATATTGCATTTTATTATATGATTATACTTTGGATAATATACAGTTGCATTGTAAGTGTACTTTGGATAATAAATAGTAGAATTGTAAGTGTTCAAGTTGGAATTGCTTTTGATTCAGACAGGTATATATATATTTTTATAATTACACTATTATTAATGCTTATCCATCCCCAAAATTGTCTGGTAAAAATAGCTTCGTCTGCTGTTCAATGTTTGAGAAATAATTCATTATTTCGGGAATTGAACTAGAGTCCCATTTACAAAAAGTTTGGGTCAAAATAAGACACAAAGTGACACAGCGTCTGAGATGGATCCAAACTATTTGCATATGTGTATGTTTTCAAGTCAATTTTGTCAGAGTATACACCACATATTTTCTTGTCTCTCAGATCTAACTAGGCCAGTATGTGTGTTCTAGTGACAAGAAATTTTCTTGACGCTTAATCTGATCTATAATGTACCCGGAGTTTCTTGTCACTAATTCTAATGATCTCTCTAGTGACAAGAAATCTTTTTGACCCTAAATCGAAAGAAACTGTACATGTATTCTGAGTGGCAAACGGTTTGGGTCTCGCATGAGGCCCGAGTGCCTCGGTGAAACATCTGGATCCAAACTGTTTGTATATGTACTTTATGTAGTAAGGTCATGATTGGCAGCAATGAGGTCAATATTATTAGATATGCCCAGAGTTTCTTGTTGCTAATTCTGATTAGTCTTGACGCTGACTAACACCGCTTTGCATAGCACTACAAATGCAATAAAACGTATTTAGCATACGCGAATATTCTGCATTTTGTAAATTAATAATTAAACCTGTTTAGAAATAATCAAAATCAAGTTATAACATAATGCTGCTACATATTGGCTTTGCAGTCGCTAGTAAATTTCAACAGCACAGAGATACATTCATGACACTCTCGAAACAGATTTGGTATTGTTGTAATAACCGTACAGAAATGAATAATTTTAAAGGACAATGTCCATGAAGGGTGAAAAATGGCCCTGTAAAATGCAAAATTATAAGTTGCATTTTGTTAAGAAGGTTTTCTATATTTTTAACCACAAGAGTCAAGTTTTGTAATAATACAGACATGTTTGCTCCTTTTTCACTGCGCATTTGCAGAAAAAGCCATGGATAAGAAGCCATTGTTCATTGTTTTCCTAGAAATGAGTTTTTTTTTAGGTATATTGTGGACAGAAAATCTGAATAAAAAATATGAAGCCACTGATGCGACACTTTTGTATTCTGTACATAGATTCTTTGCTGACTAACCCACATCATAGAAAAGTACAGTGGTGTAGCATAAGTGCCTTCGTAATTCTTTTGAGGATTGTCTGGTCGAAATTTTGCCCAAAAGGCTTATTTATTGCAAAACATGCAATAATGACTTATTCTTATGACTTTTATTTTCAATTTGAGTAGTGAAACAGGACTAAGTGTGCCCATATTTTTTTAAAAGCTGTCTTTAGTAGTTCGAAATGAAAGAAATATTTGGAAGAAAATGCATCTTTTTATTTTTGCATTTTACAGGGCCAATTTTGACCCTTTGTGAACCTTGTCCTTTAATCAATAATGCATATCAACTTAAAGAGTTTCGATCACAGAAGTGGCTGGTGCCCGGTTTTTTGTTTAATTTACCTCAACATAATCGGAGAGACTGGTACCAGCGACTTCCGTGATCGAACCTCCTTAATGTGCATATTTAATCATATTCTCATTATAGAAAGTAATAATTTCCTTCTTGTCGCTTCTTGACGCTTCTTGTCGCTATTTAGAGAGACCGACGGTGGACACTTAAGAACTCGGATGAGTACGAGTAATTGGGAATGATACTTCAAACCTTTGACAGTGACATAGAAGTGAAATGAAGTTTGACAAAATTCCCTTTGAGTAAATTCAGATATTGCCATACATGTACATCGTTACCCCCTGAAGAACATAAATGCTAATTTCAATTGCCTGCCTCAAGTTGATGCATGAGTTAGACCCCCCATGCATGAGTTAGACCCCCCATGATAGTGGAAGGGGAGTTTATTGTTTCTCTTGGATACCATCTGTTGCAAAAACTTAATTTACAATAAATGGCTTCTGATTTCATTTTCCCTTGATGGATTTTACATTCAATCATTTGGGTGCTAAACCCACCATCCTAGCTACAAGCCAAGGCCAGTGTCAATGCCACATACTTGGAACAAATGGACATAAACTTAACAGGATGTAAATGTCTGTTACCTCAAGTAGATTAGTTATGGCACAAAAATGTAAATTGCTGAAAACAGTGAGTGATATGACCTTGATCTTTCGCAGACAAACCTGCCTTCTATACACTGTACAGTACATGTAGGTCACAGTTTCCTATGATTCATCAAACAATTGTCGTGTGATTTACCAACAATGGTCTAGTTTTTCAAACATTTCCCCATAGTATTGAGCAATTGTATAATAATGTTTTGCATAATGAGTTTAAATTGTAATTTCAGGCCGTGGTGTCATTTCGACAATAAAAAGGTTAAAGGGAGAATTCCTATTGGTTTACAAAGGGGAGAGAATAACTGCTGCTGAAGCTGAGCTTAGGGAAGTTGAACAGCCAAGTGTGTTCCGTTACTTTTATTGTGACCAAAATCAAACAAAGTGGTAGGTGAAAACAATTTTGTTACAAGTTCGTTTTTCATGAAACAATGCGTCTATCAAACGTGAATGACTCCGGCAACATATTTCAGAAACGGACAATTTGTTTTGTCTTTTCATGATCCCTGTCAAGGTTAAAAGGTTAGGGTCATAGTAATTATGGCATGGCAGGTGTAGCAGACACTCTAATGGATGAAGTGTTGAAATATAAAAGCAATTAAGCATTTTATGTAGATGATATGGTCAGTTTGAGAAACTGATAAAAACTGGTTAACTGAAAAGTGTGACGGATGGACTGGAAAGACTGACAGTCCCAACACTATATGCCACCCGTCTTTTTGAGACCGGTGGCATAAAAAGAAGAGTAATTGTCACCACTCTGGCAGTGTAAACGTCTAGAATCCAGATTGAGTTAAAGACCATCGCGGCAGTTTCGATCTGGAAAACATTTTTTGGGCAAAATGGCTATAATACTGTCTAGAATTGGTCTGAAACAAGAGTTTTTGTCAAGTGAGGCGAATAGGATGGATTTAAAAAAGTTTTGACGTTGAAAAATAATGGTTAATAAAGGCTTGCTCCCTCAAAACGTATAATTGACAATGGGTGTCAATATTTATGTCAAAGTCATATTATGAGTAAAATAATGGTATATGGAGTGATTGATTACATGGGCATTCTATTTAGAAGAAACATATTTTACCAAAAGTAAAACTATGCCTTACAAGTTTGTCCTTTTTCTAGGACAATACTCCCGGTTATGTCCTAGTCTATACCCCACCCACGCAGAATAAAATGTTATTTTATTCGAAAACGAGAACCATGACCCCTGATTCTTAAGTTTGATTTTAAAACAGAAATGCGTTAGCATTATGTCTGAAAAATTTCATCAAATCGTTAGTGCAAATATTTTGAAAATTAAATAAATTAAAAAAAAAATTATAAAAAAAATAATTATTTTTTCGCTTTTTTTTAAATATTGGTTACATTTAGACACTCATTTTTTCTTGTCATATAAAGAGAGAAATATGGTCAATTAATAAATGTTGAACTTGGAGTTAAATCTGAATATATTGAGACTTTATTTCAAATTGCATTTGAAAGGGTGGTCTCATTTACAAAAAAACGGGGTATATAGAAAAAAGGTCCGGGATTTTTTTTAAAGAACCATGACCCCATATTTTTATTATATATTTCAATACGTAAGGCTATATGCTTACAACACACAAAATTTGAAAAAAATCTAAGTGCAAACAAAAAACGATGAAAGTAGCGCGATGGTCTTTAACCCAGTACTTTCGTTAGAGTGACTTTTAAACCTAAAGTTTGCATGTAAAGGAAACATCTGATTTTTATGCCCGCTGAATCAGAGATTCGGGGGCATACTGTTTTTGTCCTGTTTGTTTGTTTGTTTGTCTGTTTGTTTGTCTGTTTGTTTGTTTGTCTGTGGCAAAAAACTTTAAACTTGGCCAAAACTTTTGAACCTTTGGACATGGGGCTTTCATACTTGGCATGTGTCTTCCTTTGTGTCAAGACCTTTCCAACCATACAAAACATTCTGACCCTGTGACCTTGACCTTGACCTTAAACCTACTTTTGTAAAAAACTTTAATTGCCTATAACTTGTGAGCCAGTAGACATACAGTTCTCATATTTGACATATATGTTCCTTGTGATAAGGCCTTTCAATTAAAATTGTCGTTTTCAACCAAACGACCTTGACCTTTGACCTACTTAACAAAAAACCTTAACCTTGGCTATAACTTTTGAACCATTGGGCATGGGGCTTTCATACTTGGCATGTGTCTTCCTTGTGTCAACACCTTTCCAACCAAACAAAACATTTTGACCTTGTGACCTTGACCTTTGATCTACTTTTGTAAAAAACTTTAATTGCTTATAACTTGTGAACCAGTAGACAAACAGTTTTCATATTTTGACATATATGTTCCTTGACCTTGACCTTTGACTTACCTAACAAAATAACTTAACATTGGCTATAGCTTTTGAACCATTGGGCATGGGGCTTTCATATTTTTCATGCAGGTTCCTTGCAACAAGACCTTTCCATACATACAAAAAAAATCTTGACCTTGTGACCTTGACCTTCACCTTTGACCTGCTATTGTAAATTTTTGAAGCCTTTGACTTAAGGCTTTCATATTTGGCACATGTATTGCTTGTGACAAGACCCTGTGGGGGCATTCGTGTTTCACAAACACACCTTTCTTGTTTATAGAGTAAGATGTCAATGTCATTGGTGCATAAAAAGTAGGTCAATAGCATACATGGGAGGGTGGGTTAGAGTAAGTGGTGCATGGTTAATTAATTTTTGTCCCCTGCTTTTAGCAAAAGGGGGGGACTTTTAAATCTCATTCGTCCGTCTGTCTGTGTCTCAAAAACGTTAACCTTGCTCAGATTTTTTTTTTAACCATAACAAGTACGGCTTTCATATTTCACATGTGTATTCCTTGTGACAATACCTTTCCGTCAATACCAGAAATTTTGACCTTGTTACCTTCACCATGACCTTTGACCTACATTTTGAAAATTTAACATTGGTCATAACATTTGAACCATAACAGGTACGGCTTTCATATTTCACATGTACATTACCTGTGACAAGACCTTTCCAAATGTACTATATTTTTTTTACCTTGTGACCTTTACCTCCAACTTTGACCTACTTTAAAAAAACTTTAACCATGGTCATAACTTCTGAACCGTCAGATTTAATATTTCACATGTGTATTCCTTATGACGAGACCTGTCCGTCAGTACCAAAATATTTGACCTTGTGACCTTCAATACTTGGTACGTTCTGTCTTCTTATTAGCATTCTATTCTCCAGGCAAGTGAGATTGCTGCATCCCAACCAATAAGACCCCCAAAGCAGGGGACCATAATTGTCTGAATTTGGTTGTTTTTCATAACTTTTTACTTTTTTCAACAAATCATATGGTTAGTGGCTAAATCTCCAGAGTAAAATGTATAATATACTAGGATACGTGAGATTGAAGTAAATTTGAATCCCCTAACTACTATTAGTTTTGAAGCCTGATCTGTTGCTAATACATTTACATGTTTGACATGTTTGATGTTGTTATGCTCTATGATAACCAATTTACATCTTGTTGCTGTGTTCAGAGAGTTTAGACTCATTTTTTGTTGGTTTGTGTAGTGTTTAAATGCACATACCGTTTATAACTTCTTTATTTGTCTTTATAGTATTGATGCCACAGTAGAAGACTCATCTTTATGTAGACTGGTCAACCATGGCAAAAAAAAAGAGAGAAACGCTGTGATGAAGACTGTTGATGGAGATTTATATCTCTTTTGTTTGAGGTAAATTTATATACATTTAATGTATTCAACATTGTGTAATACAGTGTCTGGATAAGCTGTTTCTGATTCCTATTGTGTTTTCAACACATATCATTCATGATTGCTGTTCATAAAGGGCCACTCAAAGACTTAAGAATAGGCTACATGATTCTATATGTATGGTGCCTGATCTGTAAATGTATATAAATAGTTACTAGAATATGAAATCCTATCTGACAGGATATTGTAGATTCAGGCTGAAATTGTCATTTCACTAAATGCATATCAGATTCATGAGTATTGTACTTCATGCATTGAAATTCAACACGATTAACTGGTTTGATATCTGTAGCAATTTTGGATTTTGCCACTGAATATAGCTACTATTGCCGTATATTCTTTCCAGATGGCAAGATGATGAATTTTGTTATTTCTTTTCAGATTCATTGATATTGATTGACCAAATTTATGTTCAATATATACCGGTATTATATGCTTGAATTTTATAACCTCGGGCCGGGCCCCAAGATTACTAAAACTTTTCTCAGTCTTATAGTAATCTATATTGTTACAATGTAGTCATCACTGTTTATCAATGTATGACAACCAGTGTAGCTCCAGATCAATCTCTGCAGATCTATGCATAGGGCCTGTTGCACAATTAAGTGTCAAATTGACTGGAAAATCATGTAATGCACAGCAATGACACCAACATATGATAATTGCTTATTGATATGTGTGTTTTATTAATATTTGGGTCAATACGCAGATACATGAATATCATGACATGTGTGTCCGTCGTCCGTCTGTCGTTAACTTTTAGCTTTAAACATCTTTTCCAATTCAATCAAACTTTACAGGAATGATCCTTTGGTGGTCTTCTTTTATATTTGTTACAATATTTAAATCTATGTTGAACTTTGATTGCTGCTGCATCAGAAAAGGGGAAAAGTGTACAAACTTTAAAAATTTCTCCCAGAATCTGCTTGTTGGATTTAAATATAATTTGATAGGAATATGTGTTGTGTCGCTCTCTACAAAAATTGTGCATACTTTAATTATGTAACGTCCGTCCTATCATTTGTAGTGTCCGTCCCATTTGTATGTATGTTTAAGTACTGTGATGTGTACGACTAAATGTCAGACTTCTATTTGGTTGATTTTTTTGTGTCAAATATGTCTTATGTACAGTATGAATTGTATGAAATAAACCCCATATACCAATTTTCTCAGACATAGGTATAACTGACTGAAAGTTTCTCTTCGTTGAAAAATTAACTTAAGCTCTCTTTCATGAAAATAATTCTGAAAACACAAGTTTAGTACTTTTCAAATGAATAATGGCAGCGCATTCTTAGATTTAGTAACATAATTGACCAGATATTTTCATTACGTATGAAATTGAAATGTATTTCATATGTTACATGTAACGTTCGCCCCGTTTTCCACAGCAATCATTCACACACATTTTTATGCTCCCCCAAAGAATTTCAGGGGAGCATATAGTTGCCGCTTCGTCCGTCTGTCTGTCCGGCCGTCTGTCTGTCTGTCCGGCCGTCCGTCCGTCCCACCATTCTTGTCAGCTCTAGTTCTCAGAAACTACTGAAAGGAATTCAACGAAACTTGATGTGAAGTGTCACTATGAAGTGGAGATGTGGAAGACGTATGCAATTTTGGGCTCCATGAATTTCCTACTGAGTTATGGCCCTTTGATTATTTCTGCGTATATACATGAGGGAGATTCTTGTCGGCACTCTTTCTTAGAAACTACTGAAAGGAATTTAACAAAACTTGATGTGAAGTGTCACTATGACGTGGAGATGTGCAAGACATATGCAATTTCGGGCTCCATGAATTTCCTACTGAGTTATGGCCCTTTGATTAAGTCTACACATATGCATAAGGATGATTCTTGTCAGCGCTAGTTCTCTGTAACTACTGAATGGAATTTAATGAAACTTGATGTGAAGTGTCACTATGAAGTGGAGATGTGCAAGACATATATATTTTTACTTTGTGACCTTGACCTTGACCTTTGATCATATGAATGGAAATTAACTTGCCTTTGCTATAACTTTTTAACTGTAAGACACAGCTCTTTCATACTTGGAATATGTGTCCCTTGTGACAAGACCTTTCCATCTGTACACAAATTGTTGACCTTTCGACCTTGACCTTTGACCTTTTGTAAATGACTTACATTGTTGGACAACTTTAACCTTAGCTACAACTTTTGAACCATACACATAGGGCTCTCATAATTGATATGTGTGATATTTGTGACAATACCTTTCAGACTGTACCAAATATGTTGACCTTGTGACCTTTGACCTTCTTTTGTAAAATACTTACATTGTCTATTACTTTTGAATCATAAGCAGTGGGGTTCTCATATTGAATATGTACATTCCTTATGACAAAGGCTTTTAAGTCATACCAACATTTTTTTACTTGTGACCTTGACCTTTGATCATATGAATAAAACAATACCTTTGACTATATCTTTTGAACTATTAGACTCAGCGCTTTCATACTTGGAATATGTGTCCCTTGTGACAAGACCATTCCAACTGTACAACAATTGTTGACCTTGTGACCTTGACCTTTGACCTACTTTTGTAAAAGACTTACATTGCATATAACATATTTGATATGTATGTTCCTTATGACAAAGGCTTTCAAGTCATACCAACATTTTTTACCTTGTGACCTTGACTTTGACCTTTGACCAAATGAATGAAAAAAATCAACCTTGGCCAGAACTTTTGAACGATAAGTCACAGGGCTTTCATACCTGGCACGTGTATGTTCCTTGTGACAATACAAGCGTACCAAAATGTTTTACCTTATTACCCAATCCAAACGTACCAAAATGTTTTACCTTGTGACCTTGACCTTGATCTTTGACCTACTTTTGTAAAAATACTAGAATATGTTCATTTTTTAAACAAAATGCCTATGTCTGAAGCACTTTCTTTGGGAAGCATCCATTGTTTCCAACAATTTCTTGTTTTTCTAGTTATCTATATGTAATCAAGTTTTGTTCATTTGAATGCTAAACATTAAATAAACATAAAAATATTGTGAAATTGCAGTACTTTATTTTCTGCTTCTGATGCTTACCCAATTTGCAACTTTACCCTGCAACAGGCCATAGGCTGTTCTGAATCTACCGTGGTCACCCTTTTGTGGAAGCTGGTAACATCTGATAATATTTACACATGACGGAACTTTGATACCTCATGTAGTTAGGTAATTTTTTTTCCTTCTAGGGATATAAGGCCCCAAGAAGAGTTACTATATGACTATGGAATTAGCAGTTTACCATGGAATAGTAAGTAATATTGTTAGTTCAACTGTTATTGTAAGCAAACACTATAATAACATGGGAATCTAATCTACTGCAAAATAAGTTTAATGTCTCATTTTCTCCAATAAGCTCTTGAAATAGTCATACAAGTCTTGACATGGTAACTTGGATGGACCATTGGAATTGAATATTAAACCATAGTGGCACGCATGCATTAAAATCTAATCTGGGCAAAGAGAACATTATGAATTTGTTGAGGCCTGAACATAGGGATCGCTTTGTCTGGTGTTTTCATCGGTCTTCATTACACTGAACATTTTCAGTTCCAATGTACAAATAACATGTACACATTTCTCCAAACCAGAGAAACCAGAGGACAAACTAGAGGGCACACTAGAGTACACAGCAGTGGACACACTAGAGGACACATCAGTGGACACGCCAACGGCCAAGACAATTGACAAACTAGGCGATACTGCAGGGGACAAGCCAGCGGACAGCAGAGAGCTACAGATTGCATTCAGTGGAATATCAGCCAATTATGTGAGTACATCTTTTTATAATTCATTGTACATGTTTTATATCAGATGCTCACTGCCTATGGTCTTAAAGGTATTGCCCAACAGTTGAGTGCAAGGAGTGCAGTAGAGCACAACACGTTGTTTAACATAGACAGTCAAGTAAATAGTTTGCTATGCTATCCACAGGTTACAGGAAAAGTGAAAAAATAAAGCATTTCAATTGCAATGCCAGTTTAGTGAGAATTTAGAGAAAGGTCAACAAGAATACTTTCACATTCATGTTTAAATATGTATCACAATATTATTGCAATGGTGATAACTTGGAAACGGCTGGGATTTGAACATTGAGTGATTTTTTTTATTTGGGACTCAAACTTTTTGAGAGAAGATAAACCAGAGCTGGTTTGAAAAATCATGTTTTGGCGATGTTGCTCTGCATAATAAAACATGGGTGGGATAGTATTATTGTCGACCTTTCTCTAATGTCTCACTAAAATGACCTTGAAATTGTAATGGATTTTTATGCCCCCAGAATATGTATATACACACTGGCTGTTGAGGACCAATTCATATTCACACTGGCTATTTAGGACTTATTCATATACATACTGGCTATTGAGGACTAATTCATATACACACTGGCTATTGAGGACTAATTCATATACACACTTGCTGTTGAAGACCAATTTATATTCACACTGGCTATTGAGGACTGATCTATATACACACTGGCTATTGAGGACTAATTCATATACACACTGGCTATTGAGGACTGATCCATATTCACACTGGCTATTGAGGACTAATTCATATACACACTTGCTGTTGAGGACCAATTCATATTCACACTGGCTATTGAGGACTGATCCATATACACACTGGCTATTGAGGACTAATTCATATACACACTGGCTATTGAGGACTGATCCATATACACACTGGCTATTGAGGACTAATCCATATACACACTGGCTATTGAGGACTAATTATCCTTATTAAAATTCTTCTTCTCCAATACCGATGGTCAGAATTAAAAATAATTTGGCAGAAATAGTCTGTAGGTGACCCTCTACCAAAATTGTTCAAACTATGTTGATAGCTCAGAAAACATGGCTGCCAGGGACAGGTCTAGTTTTCCTGATATGTCTATATACAAAACTTTAAAATTCTTCTTCTCCAAAACCAATGGTCCGAATTTAAAATAGTTTGGCATATATAGTCCTTAGGTACCACCCTACTAAATCTGACCAATAGATTGCAATTATTTGGAATAAAAAAAACAATATATTTTGTTTTCTCTATATATTATTACACTGTTTCTCAGGTGAGCAATAGAGGGCCATCATGGCCCTCTTGTTATATTATCAACAGTGCCAGCAGGGGGATTAGCTTGTTTAACCCTCTCCCGCATAGAAATGCCTTTTAACGCCTTTGCAAACAGAGGAGCTGTCTGATCAGGGTCTACTCTGTTTGCTTATTGAATATGAAAGCTATAAATACTGCACTGTTGGTTTTGGAAATAAAATTCCTTGTTTTGTGTGCCTATATAAAAATTCAGTTAATTATATATTAATAGTGGGCGGAGTCTAACATAATTAGGGAAAGGGTTAACGATTAGCTCGTTTAACGACGCCTTTCTTGTTCATTTACACACTGGCTATTGAGGACTTATTCATATACACATGTACCAGTATATACATGTACACTGACTATATTTGTAAATATTTGGCCTTGTTTTTCTAAATGATCATGCATGTATTGGTATAATGAATATAACATTATAAATATGTGCCACTACCACAAAGGATTTCAGGACTTTAATTTGAGTTTGATTTATCACATCAGGGATATGTGGTCTCGGCACCTCGAAGCAGATCAAGTTTTAAGCTCGCCTGTACAAAGTACAAGAGCTTATGTCATACCCCCGGCGGCGTAGTCGTCGTTGGCGTCGTTGGCGTCGTCCATGTTAACCTTTTATGTTAACCTTTTATGTTTAAGTTTTTCTTTTCATTGTTAACAACTGGTTCCTTCAGTTATTCAATTATTCATCTCAAATATAATATATCTAGGGCATACACTCGGCATTGACACAGTGTGCTGTACCTATTTATGCCCCGGGGTCAGTTAGAGGTCAAGAAATATGACTTGGGTACTTTTGTAAATGTAAAGGTTTTATGTTAAGGTTTTATGTTTAAGTTTTCTTCTTTCTTTTCTTTTACTTGCTCTTTACCCTTTGACTAAGGCCTTTCATATTTGACATATGTGTTGCTTGTGACAAGACCTTTTTACACATATCAACATATTTTACCTGGTGACCTTGACCTTGACCTTTGACCTACTTTTGAATTTTTTTTTCAAGAAATGAAGCCAATTACTTCATTATTTCTACCCTTTGACCTTGGGCTTTTTATTTTTTGACATATGCATTGGTTTGTACATGACCTTTTTACGCATTACTGACCTGATACCTTGACCTTGACATTTGACCTACTTTTGAAAGAAAAATCAAGAAATATAGCCAATCACTTCGTCATTTCTACCCTTTGACTTGGGGCTTTTCATATTTGACATATGTGTTGCTTGCGGCAAGACCTTTCCACCCATACCTGATGACCTTGGCCTTTGACCTACTTTTTTGTTTGTTAAATGAGGCCATGACTTTATAATTTACATAATTTATACCCTTTGACTTGGGGCTTTTCATATTTGACATATGTATTGCTTGCGGCAAGACCTTTACACCCATACCTGATGACCTTGACCTTTGACCTACTTTTGATTTTTTTTGTTAATTAAGGCCATGACGTAATAATTTCTACCCTTTGACTTGGGGCTTTTCATATTTGACATATGTATTGCTTGCGGCAAGACCTTTACACCCAGACCTTTGACCTACTTTTGATTTTTTTCGTTAAATGAAGCCATAACTTTATAATTTCTTCCCTTTGACTTGGGGCTTTTCATATTTGACATATGAATTGCTTGCGACAAGACCTTTACACCCATACCTGATGACCTTGACCTTTGACCTACTTTTGATTTTTTTTGTTAAATGAAGCCATAACTTTATTATTTCTTCCCTTTGACTTGGGGCTTTCATATTTGACATATGTATTTTATTGTGACAAGACCTTTTGTGGCGAGCTACGTTGTCTTCTGACAACTCTTGTTCTCTCTATGATATAGGAGCAGTACTGGTGCTACCCAGAAGCTGGCTGTTTTAATATGCTGTTGGATGGGTGTAAAACACTATATATCGTCCTCATGACCTTACATGTTTAGATTTGTAATTGTGGGACTTAGGTGTTGATCTTCAGATTTTATAATATTTTATTAAAAGCACATTTTTATTTCCCGGCAATGCCTCAGAGTGCCAGGCCATATGACCTGGCCATTCTGTGTCATGTTTGATACTTTGTTAATGTGTTAATTACAACATGTTGTTTGTCTTATGTTGTAGGATTTCTTTAAGCTGTTTCCGGAATACAAACCATCCAGTATTGAAAGTGCTTCCACCTTGGTAGTACCATCAGGTAATTTATATATCACCTGTGAACATGTGTTTATCTGTTTTCAAAACTTTATTTATATGCTGGTGTCTTTGAAGTGTTTCCTGAAATCTCATTGTCCACCTCGACATATTTGTATAAGAATAAAAGTTTTTCAGGGGTGTTCATGTACATTAATCCAACTATATCTGACTTCTCACATTCAGATCATTAATTGATAAAATTCTGAAATGGATAAATAATCTTGAGACATTCTCACTTGGATCCTACACTGCTTGCAACTAGAGTCCTGTGGTATTTTAAGGATTAATTGTACCTCCTAACTACCAGTCCAGCTGAGCTTGCAATAAATTTTATGCCACTGGCTCTCGAAGAGACGGGTGGCATATAGCGTTCGGTCCGTCCTTCAGTCCGTCACACTTTTCAGCTAGCCAGTTTGTCACAGTTTCTCAAAATTGTCCATATCATCTACAGTCTGCTTCAATATTTCAACATTCATTCATTAGAGTGTTTGCTACACCTGCTATGTTATAATTACGATGACCTTGACCGTGACAGGGATCAGGAAAATACTTAAGTTTTCGTCTATTACTGGTGGCATTCACGTTTGATAGACACATTGTTTGTTTTAAGTTAACATTGCCTGAATGGGGATTTTCAGAGGCAATCGAAAAAGGGGTCATAGCCTAAAACAGGCCCTGGATTGCATGGCCTCTGTTGATTTCCAACCCTGATGTTTATAGTTCAAATTGCAATCTTTAGCATATTTAGTACAACCTTATCTTGAACACCATTTAGGATGTTACTCTTACTCTGATTTATGCACAGTTATTATTATGTCTCCCCATAAAGGGGGGAGACATTTTGATTTTGCACTTTCCTTCCGTCTATCTATCTGTCCGTCTGTCCGTCAGTCGGGATTTGTTTGTCCGGACCCTAACTCTGACATTTCTCAATGGAATTTAAAAATATTTCACATATGCATTCCTCGTCATCAGTCGGTGTGGCATGCGCAAAACCCAGGTCCGTATCTCAAAGGGCAACGTCACACTTGGAGGTCAAATGTCAAAATTGGCTCAAATTCAGCTTGTCCGGACCCTAACTCTAACATTTCTCAACGTAATTTAAAATTATTTCACATATGCATTCCTCATCATCAGTCGGTGTGGCATGCGCAAGACCCAGGTCCGTACCTCAAAGGTCAAGGTCACACTTTGAGGTCAAATGTCAAAATTGGCTCAAATTCAGCTTGTCCGGACCCTAACTCTGACATTTCTCAATGGAATTTAAAAATATTTCACATATGCATTCCTCATCATGAGTCGGTGTGGCATGCGCAAGACCCAGGTCTGTATCTCAAAGATCAAGGTCACACTTAGAGGTCAAATGTCAAAATTGGCTCTAGTTCAGCTTGTCCTTACCATAACTCTGACATTTCTTGATGTATATATTGGCACATTAGTGGGGTTGAGGTGTGTGTGTGTGTGTTGGGGGGGGCACATGCGTTTTTTTCAAAAACAAGCTCTTGTTATACATAAATTAATGTACTTTTAGAGAATGGAAATGCCAAATGTGCAACCCAAAACCTGTTCATCGCACTACTAGGCCGACAGGTTACCATAGTGGGAAGCAACTGGATAGATGATTCCATTGAACAAGGACAGGTGCAGAATCTGGTAATTATTTATGAATTAGACACTTAGGCAGTCAATGAAATTTAGTACACACACCAGCACAAATGGCTAGTCAACTGACAGAAAGGAGCAATTGTGCATTGTTTAAAGTATGTGTGCTGTATATAGAAGGTTGTCTTCTGGATAATGGTAAGCAGTAGTTTGTGAAAATGGGCAAATAATGCCATGACAGCAGAAAGTGCTCGTCTCCTGTATAATACAGATACATGGTCCATGGCTAAAAGAAATATGACTAAATAGATTTGTGTTGACTGGAAAGAAAGCTTCAGTCAATCTAGCGTGTCATATTATGTAATACACTGGTCCATATTCCAAAGCCCTGGTTAAAAGTTCAGAACTGAAGCTAAAAAGAATCTAATCTATTGTTTTCATAAAATAACCTGGTTTTATTTTACTGTCTTTTCAGGAGAAGTATGTTTTATCAGGTGTCTGCAGCTATGGAGATTGGGCAACTTCTGAGATGTTCACTCCATTTGATTATCAAATGCATGGCAATACCTTTGAAAATCTCACTACAGGTAATTTAATGACTGAACTGTTTTTTTGCCGCCCCCATTGATATTTATTTTTCTTACGACAAGGGCTTTCAACTCATACCATCACTTTTTACTTTGTGACCTTGACCTTGACCTTTGATCATATGAATGAGAAAAAAATAACCTTGGCTATATCTTTTGAACTATTAAATACAGCGCTTTCATACATGATATGTGTGTTTGTTGTGACAAGACCTTTCAGACTGTGTTGACCTTGTGACCTATACCTTGACCTTTGACCTTCTTTTGTAAAAAACTTACATTGCCTATCACTTGTGAACCATAAATTGTAGGGTTCTCATATTTGATATGTATGTTCCTTAAGACAAAGGCTTTCAAGTCATACCAACATTTTTAACTTGTGACCTTCACCTTCACCTTTGACCATATGAATAAAAATAAATAACCTTGGCCAGAACTTTTGAACACACAGGGCTTTCATACTTGGCATATGTGTTCCTTGTAACAATACCTTTCAAAACGTACCAAAAATGTTTACCTTGTGACCTTGACCTTTGACCTACTTTTGTAAAAATACTACAATATGTTAATTTTTTAAACAAAAAGCCTATGTCTGAAGCGCTTGCTGTGGGAAACGTCCATTGTTTCCAACAATTTCTTGTTATTTATGCTTGTGTTACCTCCATTTTTTCCAGATGAGGTTAAATACTTTTTGAACCAAATGGGTGGAAATGAAGTGGCTAGTTCCACTGAGAATACAATTATTGTATGTGGCGATGATGATCTACTCTACTCTGGTGAGAATCTTATTATTCCCTGTGTCTTAAATGAATACATATATATGATTTTCAGAGGGAGAATTTCCTGTGACACCGGTACAATACACTTGTGTATCCAGGTTTCGAATTGGGTAGTGCTTTGACTTAGGTACAAAACCATTAATCCTTGTTTACAAGTAATGGCACACCCAGGATGAAAATCTAGGGATACTATTTCTTGACGTCACACAATGTTTTTAGTGCACCTTCCTGGAATCTGTTTCATATTGCACACATGCATTGCTCCAAGGGTCCTCTACAGGCTACAGCCATGTGATAAATCTGTGTCCATGATGGCCATACTGAGCACATGGTCAAGGTTATACATTTACTTGATGCTCAGATAAATGGCCTATATTTTCTGATTCTTTCCTTTTTCGGATCTGCTTCACATTTCACACATGCATTGTTTCAAGGGGCCTCTATCGCCAAGTGACTAATCCAGATCCATAGCGCCCCGCAAAACCCAGGGTCAAGGTCATATACCTGGTGTGTTCGAAACCTTAATGCTGAGATAAATGGCCTATATTTTCTATATCCTTGCTTCGATCTGCGTCATATATTCACAATGGTCATATTGCTCCAATGGTCATTTACCGCCACTTGACAAATCCATGTCTGTGCCGCTCCTGTTAAGCCCAGGGGCATGGTCACCTACTTGGTGTGTTCAAAACCTTAACCCCCTGACAAAAGGCTTGATATCTTCTAAATCGCTGAAGTGTTCTTCAAACTGTTTGGCACAAATGATTCAAATGATGGAACAATGTGTTTCAATCAATGATTATGGACCTACATACAATTTTACATTTGAAGGTCAAAGGTTGAGAATCTGTTTTGTTTGAACGGATTTTGAACTTTTCTGGCACTAATATTTGTCATGATGTCAGAGATATGTGCATGATCATTGACCACATACCTACATCCAAGGCCAAGATCACAGTTGAAGGTTTTATAAAAATGTTCTCTTATATTAAGCTGTTCATAAGTCCAAAGATTTGCGTGGGTATTATAATCACTATAGCAATAGTTCTAGCTTAATTCTATATGTCAAAATTCACGGACAAGAACTGCTTATAAACATACGTAATATTTCTTACAAAGTATGCCAAGGGGTATATAGTTTTTGGCAGTCTGTCCATCCCATTTGCACTAAAATTTTCGGTTACTAGGTTCAGACTGCGCCCAGGGCTATACCTGCCCACTTGCTCTAGCCTGGATTTGCAGCTCAAAGCCTTGCCATTGCCACACTGATTCGTATTATCACATCATTGATGAAATATTGATTCCAGTCGGGAACGTCGCAAATCGTAAAATAATATTATACAATATACATGTATGTGTATTCAGACACTTATATTGCTGAAACCAAGTTGTATTGTAATGCAGTTATGTACAGTCGAACTTCGTAAACTCAAGCATCAATAACTCGAGCACCCAGTGCAACTCGCGCAGTGTTTGGGGTCCCGGCCGTATTTGTTCTTATTTTTACTAAATTTACCTTCAAAACCTCGAGCATTGATAATACGAGCACCCCAGATAATAAGAGCAGTTTGTTGGTCCTATCTCTTAATTTTCAACCTGTTTTTACCCTCGATCACTCGACCTAACGACGTGTGAAAACGCCTTTGGTAGGATTAATTTTCCCAGTCAAAACATACGCCGCCTTTTCGGCGAATACCTGTGAAATGTTAGTTAGTTTATACTGGTGTGTGTATTTGTTGATTACACCTTATATCTGTTTTTGTTGTCGTGCACATTACAGCGTGTAAATTTGTTAGCAAATTTAACTGTGTTTGATATTTACCGCGAATAGGAGTAAGACGTGTCCCGGAGCTGAACTTGCTCACACATAAAAAGGAGAGAAAATTAGCCCTGGCTTAAAAAGCACATAAATATGTCGAGCAAAGTAGAAAGCCTAAAACTATCTACTTTAACTGGTTCATAGATTTATAAAATAAATAGGGTTAACTTTGGAAATACTAGATTGTAAACTCAACCACATCTAAATTCGCTGACAGGAAAATCCGGTTCTGAGCCGTTTTTTACGCCTGTCCTGGACAGAATGGTTTCCGATTTCGCCGTAGAATAACATATCACACATAGGATTAGGAGACATTTATGCCGGTACTCAGTCATTTTGCGATGTTTCTTTTTCTAAACAAACTTTTTCTACGCACGAAAAGAAAATCAGAATCGTAAACAGAGATATGAGAGCGTAATCGGTATGCATGTTACGCTATAATACCGTTCGTAAGGTGTAATTTACATGATAAAAAAGTGGATGGGGTACCTTTACAGTCTAACTTTAGACTAACTTCACAAGCTCGAGCACCCTCACTAACTCGAGCTTGTGCTCAAAATAAACCGTCCTTGAGTTACTGAAATTCGACTGTATGTACAAATATTTCCAATAATGTTCTAGCTCACACCAAACATATCTTTATGCTTTCAGTACAGTGCGTATCAAAATCATGGATCTTCGAATGTATTGTGAAAGGTCAAATCCTGTCAAACAAGTACCAATACTTGGAAACACCTACATTGTCGGACACTGATAATAGCATAGAGCAAGTGTTGCACAGTGAAGATAGTGACTGCTCTACAAAAGTATCATCAAGAATCCTGTCAAACAAGAACCCAAACTTGGAAACACCTACATTGTCGGACAATGATGATAGCATAGAGCAAGTGTTGGACAGTGAAGATAGTGACTGCTCTACAAAAGTATCATCAAGAATCCTGTCAAACAAGAACCCAAACTTGGAAACACTTACATTGTCGGACAATGATGATAGCATAGAGCAAGTGTTGGACAGTGAAGATAGTGACTGCTCTACAAAAATATCATATAAGGCATTTAAATTGCAATCAAAAGTTTCTGTGCAAACATCCTCTGCAAGAAATGGCAAAAGAGCCCAAAAGAAGCAGTGTTGCTTGTATTGTGAAATTCTGAGCACAAAACTGTCACGTCATTTGGCAAGTAAGCATTCAGAGGAATCTGAAGTTGCCAAGATTATGATTCTTCCAAAAAAATCCAAAGAGAGAAAGAAGGCATGGGCTGAAATCACTGCAAAAGGCAACTTTAATTACAATTTGAATGTTATTCAAAATGGCTCAGGAAAATTGATCCCTAAATACAGACCTAATGAAGAGAGTGAAAAGAAATATTTACCGTGTGAGTTCTGTAAGGCATACTTTGTAAGTAGTGATCTATGGAAGCACCATCGCTCATGTCCATCAAAACCCCAAGGAGTCCGGAGCGATGGCCCAGTTCAAAACTCAAGACTATTATTACCAACAACATCATCAGCTGAGTTCACAAAAGCAATCCTTTGCAAGATGCGAGATGATAAGGTATGTGCAAAGCTCAAATCAGACAGTTTGATTATGTCGTTTGGTGAAAGGCAGTATGAGAAGCTCGGCCACCATGTACAGAACCATCAGTATATTGCACAGAGACTTAGAGAACTTGGGCGCCTCTTGATCGCCATAAACAAGAGAAACGACACTCTTACAAGCGTTCAACAATGTCTTTTCCCAGCAAACTGGGAAACTTTGATTTGTGCAATAAAAGATGTTGCAGGTTATGACCACAATACTCGTCTCTATGCTATCCCTTCGTTGCCCCTACGAATAGGGCATAGCTTGAAGAAATGTGCCAAAATGCTGAGGAATCAATCAATTACGGCCGAAGATGGTGAATTGAAAAAGAAGGCAATAGACTTCATAGATCTGTACAATGATGAATGGAGTGAACGAATTTCTAGTCAGGCCTTGGAAACATTAGCAGTGGCCAAGTACAATACTGTCAAGTACTTGCCTTTGGTGGAAGATGTGGTGAAACTCACAAACCATATAAATGCTAAAATTGTTCAACTCACACAGCCAGACCAGGAACTTAGCGAAGAAGAAACCTATAGGGAACTTGCTTCAGCTTCACTTGCACAACTTATTTTATTCAACAGGAAAAGGTCAGGTGAGGCACAGCATGTGAAGGTTGAATCATTTCTGAAGGCCGCTGTCCAACCCAATGTAGATCCTGAAGTTAAAGAAAGCTTAACAAAGTTTGAACAACAACTCTGTGAAAATCATATCCGAATTGAAACCCGGGGGAAAAGGGGAAGAAAGGTGGCCTTACTTCTCACACACAAAATGAAGAACACAATAGACATTTTACTAAAACAACGTCAAAGTCTGGGGATGGAATCCCAATATGTGTTCAGCAAGCAAAATTCCAATCTAACATTTCGAGGCACAGATGTTCTTAGGAAGCTTACAAAAGAAGCTGGACTACAGCATCCAGAGCGGATAACCTCTACCAGACTGAGGAAACAATTGGCAACAATGTCCCAACTTCTTGGACTGAGTGAGACACACCAAGACATTTTGGCTCGATTCATGGGACATGATATCCGTATTCACAGGGACTTCTATCGATTACCTGAAAGTACATTAGAAATTGCCAAGGTGTCGAAAGTTCTACATGCCTTAAATACTGGGAATGTGGCTGAAATTGCTGGCAAGGATTTTGACAACATTGATGCAAATGCAGGTAATTATTAGCATAATAATACTTCAAAAGAGATCTTGACTTTTTTAGCTCATCTGAGCAAAGCTCAGGGTGAGCTTTTGTGATCCTTGATTGTCCGGCGTGCGTCGTCCGTCGTCCGTCATCAACAATTTTAGTGTTTACACTCTAGAGGCCACAATTTTGACCCAATCCTCCTCAAACTTGCTCAGAATGTTTGTCTTGATAATATCTCTGTCAAGTTTGTTCATGGGTGGGATGGGGTCAAAAAGTAGGTCACTAGGTCAAATCTTAGTAAAATCTTGTTTACACTCTAGGGGCCACATTTTTGCCCACATGTTCATGAAACTTTGTCAAAATGATTGTCCTGATAAAATTTAGGTTAAGTTTGAATTCAGGGATCGACATTAACTTTTAACTTAACTAGGCCAGTCGGGCTAACAGCTGTAGAAACTGCTAGCCCTGACCAAAGTGTCACCAGACCTGACCAAACATCAAGAGTAATAGTTAGTGTTTCTGCAGAGTAAATTTAACGATTAAGAAGCCAAAAGTGAAGGAGCGTAGCGACTGAGCGTGGCTTCTTAATTGTTAAATTTACTCTGCAGAAACACTAACTTACTTAGTGTTTGCTCCGCCCATGTGATTACGTCGCACTTTTTTTCAAATCAACTAAGTGTATGCTCCGCCCATATGCCATGACTACGTCACTTTGACTTTAAATCCACTCCATGTAACACATGGCTCAAAAAAGAACTTCCTGGAGTGACTATCAAATATAGACTTAACACATTGTTTGGCGCATTTTGTCCCCAGTTTTCATGTAGAGTGTGTTCACACAGACCTCAAATCAATAAACATAGGAGAAGTGATGTTTGTGCCGAAACGTCTTATCATGAATTAGTATGCATCTGATATGGTTCCAAACTGTTTGCAAAGTAGTATAGTGCTCGGAGATCAATTCGTCTTATTGGGGAAATTATAACGCTTTTATCTCTAGTAATTACAGTGGGGAAAATGCTTTTCTCTGACAATAAGAGGAAACAAACGCAAATAAAATGTATAAAAACTGCCAAGTATCCAAGTTTCTTCAAACATGTTATGACAATTTCGCAATCTGAGATTAACAGTTTGTTTTCGGATCAGACGCCAATAACATGGTGTCTGATCTGGCTCCAAACCGTTTGCCAGAGGCATCCATGTACTCGAATACCTAATAACTCAAATTCTGAAGAAAAAAAAACGCTTTCTACTCTGTATCTTTCCTTTTCTAACTATGATTTCAAGATCCCGGTAGATAGAAGTAGCCCGTTGGTGATCTATTCCAACATTTTGGATCCAGATCAAACCCTACGAAATGTTACGCTGTCCAATTTAAGCGATTTGAATTGAGCTTGGATCCCGATCAGATGCCGAGTAACTTTGCATTTGATCTGTATCCAAACTGATCGCAATGCTATCACGGTCGTGATTTGAAAGCGTTATAAGGGATTTTTAATTCCATGTAAGGGTAAAACTCCAGACTGCATTTTTTCCGGTATTATCGTAAATTTGAATAGAAGTAGAATTCAATGGATCTACTGAATACATTTGCAAACAGTCTGAGGCCAAATCAACTTATTCTGCTGTGTGCAAGTCGTGGCTATAAATAAACAACATTTACTGTCTGCTGTGTAAAGATCGTATTTTTCCCCGAGTGCTTAATAAGGAAGCCACGTGACTGGGCGGAGTTCGCATAATAAATATAAGCACGCGCACTGCTCCATAAACTCTAATGTGAACACCCGTGAAATCTCACTCTTAACGAATTAAAAAGCGATTTCTCGTGAATTCTCGAACTCTTAACTCGGGCAAATTTTTGAATTTTCTGGCTCGCTGATTGGATGAAGGAATGAGCTAAACACTAACATTAAATACAGACGATTAGACTAAAGTTGAAAAACACGGCACGGAAAACATGACGTATGTTTCCTTACTTTATTCCAACCGTTTGAAATCTTCCCTTCATTTTTCAAGGAATTTCCGGGCTTGTTTATCCTTTTCATATTTTTTTTAATTTCCCCTCTTCCCTTTGGCCCTTTACCTCCGCTCGCCCCTCCTTCCGATGTAAAACAAACTTTTAAAGTGACATTTTACCGACAGGTTGTCAAACGAAAACAAACCATAAATGAGTCGCGTATGTCGCAAAACAGTTCGGTGTTTTAAAAATGGGACTAAAATTACAGCACCATTTAAATTAAAACTTTCTTCAGAAGATGAGTATCCAAATAACTTTAGAAAGAATCAACGTGAGTTAAAATATTCAATATTTTTTTGAGCTGTTAAGTAACGACAATGCCGAAATTTTGAGGGAGTCCCCGGATTTACGCAAGCATTTTATTTTAGGTGCGCATCGCGCATGCGGTTTGAAGTCAAGAATCTCAATGTAAACAAGTGACGGGTTATCAATATAGGAGCCGATTCAGATTTAAAAAGCACAACATTGAGACAAACACGATACAAAATGGTTTTGTTTCTGTTAGAATCTAATTGCAAGATCTGGTTGTACACAACCGGTCTGGCTACTTCACAAGATTTTCTTCATGCCCGGACCGAGGTACAACAAGTGAATGTCTGTCGGACGTGCCTTAGTGTCGAACCCTGTAGAATGTGGGTCATGTTGGGTCAAAAAGTAGGTCAGTAGGTCAGATCTTATTAAAGTTTTGTTTACACTCTAGGTACCCCATTTTTTGCCTAATCTTCATAAAACTTTGTCAGAATGATTGTCCTGATGAAATCTCTGTCAAATCTGGGTCATGTGGGGTCAAAAAGTAGGTCAGTGGGTCAAATCATAGTAAAATCTTGTTTACACTCTAGAAGCAATATTATTCCCAAATGTTCATGAAACTTTGTCAAAATGATTGTCCTGATGAATTTACGGTAAAGTTTGAATGCGGGTCATGTGGGATCAAAAAGGATGTCAGGTTAGTAGGTCAAATCTTATTAAAGTCTTGTTTACACTCTGGGGACCCCATTTTTGGCCCAATCTTCATGAAACTTTGTCAGAATAATTGTCCTGATAAAATCTCGGTCAAGTTTGAATCTGGGTCATGTAGGGTCAAAAAGTAGGTCAGTAGGTCAAATCTTAGTGAAGTGTTGTTTACACTATAGGGGACACATACTTCGCCCAATCTTCATGAAACTTTGTCAGACTGTTTTTTTTTATAAAATCTCTGTCAAGTACGAATCTGGGTCATGTGGGGTCAAAGAGTAGGTCAGTAGGTCAAATCATGGTCAAATCTTGTTTACACTCTAGAAGCAACATTTTTGACCCAATCTTCATGAAACCTTGTCAAAATTATTGTCTTGAGATGTCGTTAAAGTTTGAATCTGGGTTATGTTGGGTCAAAAAGTAGGTCACTAGGTCAAATCATGAATAAACCTTGTTAACACACTAGAGGCCAATATGGGTCATGTGGGGTCAAAAAGTAGGTATCTAGGTCAAATACTAGGAAACCCTTGTTAATACATTAGGGCCATAATATTGGCCCAATCTTCTTGAAACTTTGTCAGAATGGTTTTCTTGATGAAATCTAGATCAAGTTGAAATATGGGTCATGTGTGGTCAAAACGTAGGTCACGAGGTCAAATCACCAAACAACCTTGCTAACCCACTTGGGGTCACATTTGTAGCCCAATCTTCTTGAAACTTCGTCAGAATAATTGTTGTGATGAAGCCTCGGTCAAGTTCTTATATGGGTTATGGGGTCAAAAAGTAGGTCATTCATTAGTAAAACCTTGTTAACACTTTAGAGGCCACATTTTTGGCCCAATTTTCATAACCCTTTGCTTTGCTTATCACAGGTGAGCGATATAGGGCTATCTTGGCCCTCTTGTTTACTGTAGTCTGTGGCTACAAGTTGGTGTTCAATTGTTATTCACCCAGAAATTATTTATCTGTATGAACCGATAACTTAAATTCTGTATATCTGATCCTTACGATGTGCATCGATATCGACAACGCTAAGCCACCTACTGAATAATTGAATATGGGCTTCTTCCGCCCATGATCACCATTTCTAAAAATAGATTGTTTAATACTGTTGTGTTAAAGTTTTTAAGTATCTCTGCAACGATATGAAGGATTGACTTGAAACCTGTCATGTTTCATTATCCTCATCCATAGTTTCATTCTGTGCCCCACCCATGGTGCCCCTGGGCTCAAGTTCAAATTACTTTATATTATGTAAAATACATGTTGGTGGACATTATGAGGGTACTTTATTCCACATGTAGTTAACATCTGAAGTGTCAGTTTTTACAAAATATCGACTCCTATTTCCAGTCCGTGTTAGAGTGATCATGGTCAGTTTGTGTACATATGAAGGCTGTGATTAGTTTTAATTATTTAAATCAATTATGTGTTGCAACTTAATTACGACTGGTTGATATATAAAGTGGGTTTTTTTGTCGAGCCTGCTTTACCAGAAAACGCGACTATAGTCCCACATTTTTCATCGTCATCTGAAATGTCAGAAAGTTTGGACAAGCTTTGTAATCGTGCTATATATTTTATTTTTACCTGCCTTTAAAATAACATGACAGATTTCTTTGAAATTTCCACACTTGATGTGTGTGAGCATTAGGAACCCACTCAATTTTTGTGAAAACACAGCCACCTTTTGCATCAAAAATCTGTTTAGTGTGGCTATATCTTTAATACTACTAGACGCGGTGATTTAAAATTTAGACACTTGATATAAGTGAGCATTAGGAAGATACTGGTTTTTTCAGAACTCGAACTCAATAGTGGTGGTGACGAATCTGGTGACGACACACCTATACCAATGCAAACTATGAAGCCCACTTCAGAATCAGACTCTGATGACTCGGATGCATATGAGCCACCATCTAAAAAGAAATCAGGTAAATGTGGGTGTTTGCTGACTGTTTGAGGTGGTCAGTGCATTGTGTAATATATTGTGAGAAATTCCACACCCACTAACATGAAAGCCTGTACCTGTACAAATACAAAAATGTACATACTGACTGAAAAAGGTTCTATTTTTGTGTCATAAAACGTGCATACATTGCTTGAACAGAATGTATTGATATTTCACTGATGCAATCTCTGATACCCACACATCCTTCTACAACAAATTTCTTCCCTTTTTTACAGCCCACTTGGTGGGTATCCAGTAAACAGTATTCTCCAAACATAAAAAATAGCACTTTAAAGTCAGAAAAATCTTGTAAAAATGACAATCTGGAATTTAAATTTTCAAAAAGAAGCTTGAAACCATTAGTACATGTAAACATCTTTAATTGATTATGGCCATGCAGCAATGATCTCATTTTGCCATTTTTATTTTGTACAAATATTACTTCCTTGTTTGGGTACACTAAGGTGCACCTGATTAACACTAAACTTACTGACAAGTGACATTACTACTAGTTATATTTGCTTTTAACCCTTAACCTGCTGAATATTTAAATTTGGCTCCTCCCTTTACAAATTTTAATTATCTGAAGTTTAACACTTGACTAAAAAGTAAGGTAAGTGTTGCTCTCAGCAAATAAAAAATAGACTCAGGTTAAATATAGGAGCCCTCTCATCTGGGTCTAAACTGTTTGCAAAAGATAAATAAACTCGGTTCCCGCACATTGAGGGATATTGATGATACCCTTATTATGCATAGAGAGAAGGTTATGCTCCCTTGATGATCAGTCAGGATGGGTCATGTCTGTCCATCTGGCTGTACATCTATAGCCAGAAATGTTCCTCTTGGTTATTCAGTCAATAACCACATGCCAAATTTCAATAAAAACAAATTTGGTGAAAGTCTGTCACCGTAGACTTCACCCGTGTCTTACACTCATTTTACACAGTTTTATTATGCTCTATTGACAGTTCACAAATGGCGGAAGAAAATTTCCAAATCAGATTCTGATTCTGTGTATGATTTGCATGATTTGTATTTTGATAGGGAGGGCCAGGCCTGAATAATAGCTTTGTTGGGAGGGGCCGAAAATGTAGTCACGTAATTTCAATTTTGCGGGTAGCCGGTGAAAATATTATTTCAATTCTTTAGGTAGGGAGTAAAAATATAATTTCAATTCTGTGGGTAGCAGGCAGGATATAATTTAAATCCTGTAGGAGGGGCGTGAAATTGTCATCTCAATATTGGAAGGGGGGGGGGGGGGTAAACTCCAATGTGACTTTATTATCTAACTATGAGATGTGTGGTCAGATCCAAAGATATATGGACCCACGCTCGTGGTCAGCATTCAAAGTGAATATTGTGGAATCAATGTTATTTTCTGCTTCATTCACTGCACTGAAAGCACCCCCTCAGCAGTAATTTCAGTGCTTTGATTTTACTATATAATGTCCTAAAAAAGGGAATATAATGTCCTAAAAAAGGGAATTTGAGTCAGACATTTTGTTTAAAATGAAGCCAAGCATTGGGTCACTAATTACTTGTTTCTTCTGATTTTTAGTGGCTATGAACCGGCCGGGTATTAGAACAGCATGGAGCAGTGAAGAAAAAAAGGCAGTGGAAAACTCATTATCAAAGTTTATCAAGTTAGGTAAATTGCCTGGAAAACGGGTTTGTGAAGAAACCATAAAAACGAATGATGTACTTCAGCACAGGACATGGACAATGATAAAGGGCTATGTCCGAAATGGAATAGTGACAGCTCAACGCCGATTATCTAAACAGAACAGTCTGGTGTGTGTTAAAAATGTTAAATGCTCTTGAGTTGCTGCTGAAGCTGCTGTTTAACCCTTTCAATGTGGGAAACAAGTATATTCATCCTCTGCAAAAAAGTGTAGACCCAGATCAGAGGGCTGCAGAAGGAGCCCTATGATCAGTGTCTGCACTGATTGGGTATATAATCTGTCAGCAAATGTCTATATTTTTTCCCAAGTAAAATAATGTATATGATTTAATGAACCAATTTCATGGTTTTATAATTAATATTCTTAGGGTGGAGTCTTATACGAATATTCAGCATTGAAGGGGTTATCATAGGATTAGTTGTAGAAAAGTTGGAATTTTATATGGCTTTATCTTGAACTCTGCACATGTTCATTTAAAAACGGAATTCCGTCCAAGATGTGCTGGATAAAGTTTTGTTTTTAACCTGTAACTGTAATATAAGAGGTTAAGAAAGCCTAGCCCAGCTTTCTCTTAACGTCTTGAGCTGAGATCTAGCTAAAACTAAATTTTTCAACTTTGGATATCACCCTTAATTTTATTCCCACTGCACTTAAATTTTGCCGACCAGTAAAAAAATTTTTTAGTGAAGTGGCGATAACATTAAAGGCGAATTTCAAAGTTAAAATTTTGGGCTTGAGGAAAATATCACTTGAGTAGTGCAAGTGCAAGTAGGGCCTGGTCTTAACTTCTCATCTTGAGATTTGACTCAACCTCAAACTTCAACTTCTCATTATTAACAATTTTATTGCTATGCTACTTCATGGCCCCTCGCCGCTGATTGTTTGATGCCAGAGGTGAAAACCTTTCATGCTAGGAAGCATTCCGGCTGGCTTGCGGTAGGTGGTTCTACCCAGTGGTCCATCTATGCAACTCGGGCAAGTTTCTGGGGTATTCCTCCACTAGTAATAAGCCTGGCATCACAAAATGGCTGAAATACTATCGAAGTGATGTAAATCCCAGAATATAACAAACAAACCATTATGACTTTCAGTGAAGAATTTGTAATTTTACTGGTGACCACAATTTAATTCAAATAATTGACAGGGCAATAATATTGTGAGCCAACTCTGAAGTTGAGAAATTTCAGCCTGAGACAACCGCCCCCATAGCTCAGTGGTAGAGCGTCTGCTTGGGGAGCGGGAGGTCCGGGTTCAAATCCCGGCGCCGGGTCAAACCAAAGACTTGAAAATTGGTAGTAATGGCTTCCCTCCTTGACTCTCAGGATTTCGTGTTAGCATTAGAACTGGTTCGTTGGTGTCAGAATAATGTGACTGGCCGGGTTTCAGTCCCAGGTGCACCTCATAAGTCACCAGGAGAGTCCAAGTCAGAGGTGCTGAGCTGTTGCGGCACTTTTTAACCAAAAGCGCAGCACCATGCAATACCGCCATATGGCAAACCCAAACAACAACAACAACAACAACAACCTAACTTGTCATTTCTCCCTAAAATTGCTCAATTACGTTGCATCATCCCCTTATTATTAGCCATATGATTTGGAAATCACTGAAATACTGTCAAACGTGTAAAACTCAAAACTAACAAACATGGTATTTTATAATACTTTACTGTATAGACAATGTCTAGGGTAGTTTAAGATCCAGATATCATCACTATCAATAATTGTATGATGGTTTATTTTGCTTGCCCTTCATTTTTGTTTCACCCTTGACCTAATAGACATACTTGCAGACTGATCAAAAATTATGCTGATCGCTTTTAAGCATATGGCTAACGTCCCAGGAAAAAGGGCACTTGGACAAATGGGCCACATCACATGACAAGGGGCACTGAGACATAGCAAACAGTGCTTTTTTTATATGTCCGAGAGCCCCTTTTCGCGTGACGTGGCCCATATAAAAAAAGCGCTGACTAAGCTCTTTTTCAGCGCTATTGTTCCAGCATCTAGTCACGCAATTTACCATTTGTATCCGTTTAAAGGTAGAAATGTATGTTCTCTAGGATTGCAAACAGTGCAGACCCTGACCAGCCGCCACGTCAGTGATGTGGCGGGTGGTCTGGGTCTACACTGTTTGCTATGTCCGAGTGCCCTATTTCGCATGACGTGGCCTATTAATAAAACTTGACGCTCACAAATAAGTCTGAGTATTATTTTACTCAATGCCCGTCTACATTTACTGCTCCGTCAACAAGCAGCGTGTTTGGCAATATTTTCACATTTTGACCACAAAATTACCAGATATCTTATTCCATGTAATAAATGCAGCGAAAACAGTCAAAAAACGAAAACCGATCTTAAACTGGGGGTGCCTCTTTTTCTGTAGGTGCATTACTTAGTTGAAAATAACACATTTTCAAATTACTGCCCTTTGTATTGAATAACTTAAAATTAAAACCCACTGCAAGTCTTAATTTTAAATGAATGGCTAACCGCGTTTTTACACTTAATATCTATTGTTGGTAGTCCTCAGATTGCTTCAAACTAATAAACATGAATTGACATCGGCCAAGAGCACAGCTGTTTATGAGTTCGCCTTAGGGAAATCCCATTATAACCATGTCGTTAAACCTCTCTCCTTTAGTATACAGTTATTCCACGGCTATTTGTGTAACGGTCAAAACTGTTGTCCCGAGGCGGAGGGGATGACTTCCTGAACTGTTGCCCGAGGCCGATA
>JAULCE010554380.1:0-16356 GCA_032359355.1 Macoma nasuta | reverse complement strand
ATTATAACGTGCGCATTTTGCCACGTTGACGTTCGCGTCTTATTGGACGTGACGTCATTGTTTTTGTACGTTGTTGTATTTGTTATTTTTGAAGAAGACAGTAAAGTCGAAACATATAAATTTAGAAACGTGTTGTTTTGGTTATTTTCCTATTTATTTGGGTTATATTTTGAGTAATATGACTTAATAAGATCTTGGTATAGCCACTCGATTATCAATATAACAACCAATTGAATCCAGAATAAGCATAGTATTGTTTTTTCATATATGCAAGGTTCATTATGTTTTTTGTTTTTTCTCATTTGTTTTGTTCCACTCTGGTTTTCCTTCTAAATGTTATTGACTGCTGGGTCTATCGAAGATAAAGTGTGGAATGAAATGGGTGATAAGGTATTTAAATTGCCTGAAGACTCTCTCATGTCTGAGCGGCTGATGGTGGTGACACTTTTTTTCTGATTTTCCTATGCGATATCACATGGAAACTGCTATTGACAAGGGCATCACATTCTTGTTTTCGTTCAGATGCAGACCTACGTTTGTTTTGACCTTTCACTTTATTGGACTGCCGTCGATTTTACGACAGTCCAATGTTACATTGCAAAGACACTCAGATTTGTGTTGTTGTTACATTGCAAAGACACTCAGATTCGTGTTGTAACCCATATGTCTACAAAAAGCAAAGTTCTCAAATACATATTTTGCACTTGTATACTTTTTCTAATATTAGCAACTGTCCATCCGCCCCACTTTTGTTTTTAGCAAGGGGCTAATGAAAGCCCCTTGCTTAAGTTATAGTTATATGCGAGTTTCAGAAAACACTCAGCGCTCAACGACAAACCGAATAGTAACAGGTGAAAAAGTTACTTTGAAATAGTACAGACGTGGATGGCAACCGCATTCGTATTTCTCTGGTTTAAGTTTGCAAGCACGAATTCGGTACATTATGGAGACACTATTTTAGAACTGTCTTTCTTAAATGACACGGAAAGGTGATATTGACAACTTTATTCCGACATTTGATCACGCGGTGACCGCGTGGTGACGTGTTTAAAGTTAACATTAACCAAGTGAACAATGTTTTGAAGTTTTTGAACAATTATTTCCTAAGAACAGAAATGTGACAAATAGTATTGAAATAATTGTTATGATGCTATTGTAGCAGTTATTATGTTAAAACTAAACGTGCATTGTATTTTTCGCTTTTAGCCGCATCTTATATTGATTGTGTTTGTATTTTCTGCGGCGCAACAGTCGTTATTTCGATATCAAGTAAAGGTTTATGAAGTAAGCAATGTGTCTTAAGTATCCTTAATTGTTTCAAAATAGCCTGGTTAGCTCAGTTGGCTAAGCGTCTTGACATGTTTTTGACAATTTAGTAGAAGTAACGTTCTGGCATCGGTTCGCATCCCACAAAACCCACGATTTGTTTTCAATACCAACTACATAGTGTTTTAGCAGTAAATGACTATAGAAGATTTATGTTCATATTCATGTTATCAATATGAATAATTCACACATAAAATTATGATGGCCATGAACTCTGTATTCTCAATTCCTGAAATTGATCATAACGCAGAGTTCAATTGTTGAAAAGGGTAAATTATCTGAGAAAGATAGGTATCTCAGGAAACAAATTTTCAACAATATTTGACTAAACCTTCTCATACTGCCTTGATCACGCTATTATACTAATCCCCAAGGAAAGAATCCTTAGATGAAAATCTAAGCAAAAGGAAATGGCGGTTTAACTGTGTTGTAATCAATGTAGTAAATGGGGCATTTGCTAGTTACGATAAAATGTAACTTTTCTTACAATGTTTTAATTTGTTTTCAGTAACAGGGGTAATAAAATGTGCCTTTTTTGGGGAAAGGGTTAAATTTGTAGACAACGCTCAGTTGCTGTCTTGTATATTTCAACCAATGTGGTGAATGATTCCTGATTGTTGCAGCAATAGAATCTGAGTGGAAATCAGTTTGGATAAAAACAGGGAAAAAATGTTGGAATTGATTTTGATTATAAATTATTGAAGAGGTAATCAAGATCGCCAAGCCTTCACATATATTTATATTGCATTAATATAAATAAGAAAATGCGAATTTCCTCTTGGTGAACGTTGGCGAATTGGTCTTGTTTTAACGAGCTTGATTAACAACTGCAAGATTCATCCCCCACAAGATCAGTCTTCCGGCTGAGAATTTAAATACCTTGTACCAGTTTTATGCATTAGGCATATCAATGAATTAAATAAACCTGAAGGCAGGTCCATGGTAGCCGAAAAGAAATTGCCATTGACTTGAAGTTAATAGCAATTCGACGAAAATATACTTTATCGGCTTAAGGCTCATCTTTTCATATAAGGAAGCTTTCGGGCTGTAGAACAACCAAACTTCCGAAAGCAAACCGACATGCTTTCTCGTATAAAACAAACACGATCTGTATAAGGCCGAGCCCGGCTTTCACAAAGCGTCTCGAGTCGAGATCGTACTCAAACTCAAAAATTTAAATATTGTCCTTAATTTTAATGCTACTACACTCTAACTTTGTAAAACATGGAATGTTTCAAAGGCAAACAAAACGTAAGTGCAGTGGCAATAAAAAATGAAAATGAAAGTTTGAGTATGAGCAAGATCTCGACTTGAGTTGCTTTGTGAAAGCCAAGCCGGAATCTTACCCACATCGATGCGAAACATTTGGTTGCAATTCAACTAAAGTAAAGTATTAAATTTAGAATTTTTAATATGCACTTTAGCATGGCTAAAAGCAATAAATATACTGCTTACCTGTATCCACTTGATAGAACAGTCACAGGAATGAACATGAAAATTTGCATATATCCAACTGCTAACAGAAGATTAGTCAGTATAAAAAGATATAGTTTTGGATCCTTCAATAACAAAACATACACAGACTTGGTCGTTTCTTTTCCTTGTCCGTTATTCTCTTCGTGATCTTCTTTTCTAAAATCTTGGTAGTCTGTATTTTCAGCAAATGAAGTATAGGCCTGCTCTTCTACTATATGTAGTTCACCGACTTCTTCTGTTTGGGAATTGTTTACATTTGGAAAATTGTTTCTACCAACCTCTTCAAAAGTATCGATAGGATTTATTGGTCTCATCAACATGCTAGCGATGCCCGTCTGAAGCATTATCCCGGAAAGAATAAGCATGATGCCATTCCATGCATACTCAGATGTTAGCACGTTCATCAAAAAGGTAAAGGCTATTCCGCCAATTCCTAGATGAATAAAAATAGCATGTGTAATGATCAAATACGTCATTTTTAAACGTTCTTTTCAATCATTATGCTGAAGAAACTAAACAACTATTATTTTAGCCTACTGGCATGTTTCCATAGTTATTACATTAAAACAGCAGTAACGCCTTATTTTATGATCAGTTTCCATTTTCCTTGCCAAAACTAAAACAAGTATGTTTTTCGTGTCGATGTAGAGTATTGCTTTTTTGCATACTGGCATTTTGAACTAGTCATTACAATTAATTAGCAGTAAAGCCTTTTTAGCCTATTTCCTAATTCTTTGCCGCAACTTAAACCAGTATGTTATTAAATGTTGGGGTGTAAAATATTGCTTTTTAGCCAACTGTCATTTTAACTAGTCATTAAAGTTAAACAGCAAAAAGCCTTTTTAGCACATTCCTTAATATCGCCGAAGCTAAAACCGGTATGATTTTAAGTGTCGGTGTAGAGTTTTGCTATTTTTAGCCAACTGTCACTTTAAACTAGCCATTACGTTAAAAGGGCAGTTAAGCTTTATTTTATCAGCCAATTTCCTATTCTTTTCACCGAAACTTAAACGAAAGTGTTTTTAGTGTCGGCCATGAATGAGGCAATATTTACCTACTGATATTTTGAACTAGTCATTAAAATTAGATAGCTATTAAGTCTTGTTTTAGCTTAATTCATAATTATTTGCCGAAACTTAAACGAATATGATTTTTAAGTGTCTGTATATATTTTCTTAAGCTTTCTGGCGTTTTTAACTATTCATTACATTTAAGCAGCAGTAAAGCTTATTTTATCAGCACATATCCTCTATCTTTGCACAAACTTAAACGAATTTGATTTTAGTGTCGGTATAAAACTTTGCTACATTTAGCCTTATCACATTTCTAAGTAATTAGTGTATTGTTGTAAACATAACAGATAACAATAAGCTTCTATGATTGATTTGAATGATGTATGTGGCTATCTTTGTTTACTTTTAACTACACAGTTTGTAGTCATAGGAACTTCCTTGCTGTTGATACGTGTTATTCTTGTTTTGCATTAAACATATATGTCTCATGCCCGTGTTGAACCTGTTTTTATTTTTTCCTTTCCCGCTGATTTTTACATAAATAGGATGTGTGTGTTAACGGTTTGAATATTATTCCAGACCCTACGTTTCGCATGGTCTGATCTGAATGCAAACTAATTGCATATGGCTTACAATTAATCACTATCGCGTGTAAAGAGTAATCTCGAACTGATTTTTAGCATGCGGCTAACGAAAGCCCCTTGCTAAAGTTATATATGCGGTTTCTGAAAACACGCGACGCCAATTGAAAATGATTTCAAATGGTGAAATAATTCTTCTAAAATAGTGTTCAAGTGGAGGGCGAAATTATTCGTTTTTCACTGGTTATAATTTAGCAAACACAAATTCGGTACACGTTTTTAAAGATATTTTTAACTTGATCGTGGTGACCCCGTGGCGACCTCATAAAGAGCGTCGGATAAGGCTATGATAGCCAAACAAATCGCAATATAGCAAAAGGCACATTGTTATTGACATTGTAGAAATATACTGTACTAAGTTTGAAATATATATTTCCTTTCAGATAGGAACATATGAATATTGTCTGCTGCTTTTGTAGTAAGTATTCCGTTAAAAATAATTAACATTGACTGTGTTAACAGTCGGAACACGAATCCACATTTTTCTGCCGATATCAATAAGATGTTTATGAAGTCAGCAAACCGTATTTCCATTACAGTCCGGTTAATTCATTCGGTCAAGCGTCTTGTTGTTTCTTATTGACAGTTTGGTACTTCAATGTTTCGATATGAGCTTTATAATACATAGTTTTTAGCAGTAAATGATTATAGTAGATTTATGTTCATGTCAATCTATTTGAATAATTCACACATATGATGACCATGAACTTTGCCTGCTGAATTCTTGAAACTGTTTATAACGTTTAACGCTAACAACTTTCCTCCTACAGAAGTGCATTTTGGGTGCACCCTGTGGCTGATAACTATTGAAATTACTGTAAAATATTAGCTTATAACGCAAATGCAAATGCTCCATTGGGATGATTTCAGTACAATTCCACCTAGAGGTCTTTAATCTTGAACGTGTGTTATACTTTTGTGACCTTTTTCTACTTTCTATAAATAGACGTTGTTATCGGCTGTATATCAATGCATGATTAAAAGGAACAGTTGTTATAGATCTCTGTTGAGTTGGGGATATAGTTGTGGATTATCGATCTATTTCGACGTTCAGGTGTGGGTTCGAGACTCAATAGAATCCCATCTTTGTT
Organism: Macoma nasuta; assembly: GCA_032359355.1. Classification (NCBI taxonomy): domain Eukaryota; kingdom Metazoa; phylum Mollusca; class Bivalvia; order Cardiida; family Tellinidae; genus Macoma; species Macoma nasuta. Next base: position 10,809 of record JAULCE010554380.1, on the reverse strand, counting down.
TTCTTTTAAAATTAAAACCTAAAACTTTGTTCGTGGTGTACATATTGAGAAAAAAGGTTAATTGTAGTATTTTTATTTTAATACAGTCGTTTCCGAACTGAGTTATTCATTGAGTGAAATTGTACCCGTATTTCGTAATAGAAAAGTATACGACTATTTACCGAATCATTTCTACTGACAGGATAACCCTAAGTTTATAAAAGTAGAATATAAACCATGCAAACTATAAAAAATGTACCCTATGGGAATCGCATATAGAATATATACCTATTTTATAAAGAAGCAGCCAAAGGGTAAATTGCCAAAAAGATATGTCAAAGAAGGCAAATGAGTTAAAATTAGCAGTCTACTACACTGACACTTATATAATATTGGTTAACTAGTAGCGAAGCAAAAGAATGATAAAGATGAATGATTACGTTAGAAAATTGTAAGAATGTTATGTATAAGTCACTAAAATAGCAATATACTAATTCTACGCCGACATTACATTATACTGGATTGAATGTCGGCGACAAAAATGGGTATACTATTGAAAGAACTGAAGGAAACATATTAATACGAGGAGGGGGCGATAACCTTTAATACAATGTAAGTTATATAAGTTTACCCTTATGTCACTAGGAGCCGTAGTCACAGCATAAATGATATAAGCCTAATGTGTATAGATATTTCTATACAACGTAACATCCATTGCAACACACAGAAATTCATGCAGTTTTTAGTAGTTTGAAAAATAAACCTTTTCCCAGCGACCTATCTATTGAATTATAGGGGATAAAACATTTTAAATCATACTTCCTTGACTGTAAGCCCCCTTTTGACTGTACTTTCAATGCTTTGACTTAGTTTGAAAAATGATTTATGTTCTAGAGGGCAAACATAGTCATTTCAAACATCATTTGAGAATATCATTTTATCACAAGAGTTACTTATTGTCCCAATGATTAAACTTAAGTTAGGAAATTTAACGTACCAGAACCACAAATAGAAACCCCAACAGCAAACGTCCTGTTCTCTTTGAAATATTGAACCACAATAACGGTCTGAGCAACGTACATTAAGGCAAATCTAATTCCTAGAAAATAAATGAATAAAACTTACTTCTTAACCCTTATTCTGTCGACATAACTCTTGTCTGCTACAATATCGTCTGCTTGATTTTTGAACAAGAGTGTCAAACCGATTGGATCAGGATCCGTCGCCGAAATACTTGACGTCTAGGGTCGGGTTTACGCCGTCAATACATGCATGGTCAGTTGGCAAGATAAGGTTTTCTTTTATTATGTTCACTCAAAGTTCCTAAACAACACTTTCTTAATCAATATGAGATTTGGTAAAAACTATACTTATATGTATACGAGTATATCATGTTTAAATGGCTATTTTCACATCTTAATTTTTGACACAATATTATGAGCTGTTCAATATAGCGTTATCAACGGCGATGTTAGGATTGTAAAATGTGCTTTAAAATGAGTACACTTCATTTGCAATCGCTTCAAGTTTTTAGCCATTTTACAATGCAATTTAATGAGATTCTAACACTGAAAACTGCAATTAAATGTCAAGATTTGTGTTCAGGTCAAATTTTTAACCCTTTACTCTACTGGACACATTTCATCAATGATTACTGAAATCATTGAGGAAATTTGGAGAAATTTTCTCATTGAAACCAAATTCAGCTTTTCCTAAAATCATTTTAAAACAATCAAAAATGATATTTAACATTTTGCCAATATACTTATTCTTTTCATAAGATTTTGGACGTTCTGATAAGTTTAAATGTAGCATGAAGAGTAGCGGGTAAATTAACTTTAAAAACTGTCATTTAAAAACACGTATCAAATTTCTTTAAACATTAATTTAAGACTCAGCAATAAAAGTGTGCCTACATTGCAGTTCTATTTGTGGTTTTAATTCTTTCTAGTCGCAGTAAATGTATTGCTAAGGAAATATGAACATTAATTGTTTTCTTTAAACACACCATTATCGATGTTTATCTTAGTCTGGTCTTACTTTATTATTTCCGTAATGTGGCCAGAAAAGCATGGGTACATATTTAAGATTTTAATACTGTGTGAACTCAACTATGTGTCAGTGTCTGGAGAACAGGGGCTTATGGACTTTCATAAAGACGACCCAGACCAGTCTATTTAGGCTCTACTCTGTTTGGAACTCGTCAGAATCAACACTAGTTTGTGACTAATCAATGAAAACAGTTTTGACTAAGATCAGACGCCGCGTTTCCAACGCGGCGGCTGATCTGATTCAATACTGTTTTCAGTCCCATAAGTCGCTTTTCTCCAGTCGTTGACACATGGTGTAAAATTAGTATGTTTTGTTTAAAATACTTACCGTCGTCCCTTTACGTACCCACAAAAACAGTGCTATTACAGTTTCAGTAAACTTGGAATTTTAAATAGAGACGTATTGGCCGCATCACACGAAAAGTGGCACTCAGACATGAAACAATTAGAACACCAAGATCCTTTTCCTGGCTATTAACGAAACATCTAGTCATTTAAATTTCATTATTTTTTATTCTTATAGTTAAAATCTGATGTCCTTTTCAAAAGCAAACAGTGCAGACCCTGATCAGATGCCAAGTCGTAGACGTGGACGCTTATTTGGGTTTATACTAATTCCAATGTCCAAGTGCTCCTTTTCGCATAACGCTGGCCGCACTGGTCGAAATTATGGTTATAAATTATAAATAATCAGTAGGAACGCACAATAATTTTGCAATTATTACATTAACTGTGAGGCGGTTAAGCATGTTTTTTGTAATGTATGTCATAATGTTACTCCTTTTCATGCTAATACTGCGCTATATGTTTATTATAATAATGTTAATTGTACTATAATACTTCCTTCAACAGTTATTTACAATTTTGCATCCATACATTTGAAGTAAAGCTATTATTAATCATCTAAAATGTTAGGCACTAGATACTGTCAGCCTGTACAAACACAGTAAGTTTGAACAGACGCCGTATATGGGTCTGTTCAAGCATTAAACTGTTTGACACGTATAGAAATGGAATTTAAAATTTAGAAGTAAGTTAAAATTATTCCATATTGTGTGCATTCCGATTGCGATTTTTTTAAAATGATTAAGAAAGGCGTTATTCCAACTGTAAATGCCGAGTCTGAATCAGTGAAAATCATTGCAAAACGATTAAATCAAGATGGGATCAGCGCTAATGAGACACAGGTCTTATTTCGAAAATATATTACACAATCTTTTCTAGAATTTTGCTGCAAAACTTATTCTTCCGCATGATTATGCTGAAAAGGCTAAGGTAATAGACACACCCAAATGTTTTACCTGACAATATTCCCAAACTGAAGTAAATGAAATTCAAATTTGGCAGAAATGCACTGGTGATGAATCCCAAGAAGCATAGGAGACAACCTATCATGGTGCTAATCCTGCTTCCAAATTTCGTCACTATGATGCTGCATATAGGGGCTGAAATTAATAGTAGATCATATTTTACGATACTTTGCACTCTATCAGCGCAATGTAAGAAGTCCTCACAAATCGATTCGATCCAGGTCAGGCCAAAATATATCGGTGTAATAGTTTCTTCTAAAATCTATGATAAAAGAGATGACCTCAATTTCAAAATAGTTATTGACCCTCATCTAGACGTGCTACATCTTACGAGGATTACATTTCACAACTTATTTATTCACTGTGGCCTATTCTTTCGTTGAGGATTTCAGTAAGCGTAATCGTGTTATAACTGAAAAGCTCCTCCAGCAAGGATACATGTTTGACAAACTTCGTAAAACCTTCTCTTAATTGAATTTGATTTAGTTAATTCTTTTTTCGAAATATCTCTGTCACAAGCAAGTATAAATGTAATTTAATGGCGCTCCTGTGACAAGGTATTTCACACCCAGAGTTATATGGTAATGTGATTTACAAGCTTCGGAAAATAGCTGAACATACCTATCTTCACACGGTATTCATTAAGAAGGGCTATGATCCAACATTTGTTACAACATACTGCATGTTTGGTGGTCAACCCTTTAACAGTTGGCCAATACGCTTCCCTATTCGCATATGCGACGACAGGAATGTCATAATACACTATGAAGACTACTTTGAAAGCCAGAAACGGAAGAAGCACGCCGGAGCTTTGTTTTGTGCCCGTTCTGTCATGTCCTTAGTAGCTGCTCTGGTAACTCAGACCTTTGACAAGTCATAGAGTACATTGATAATTTGCGAAAACAGTAAGTACTTTTTTATAAATCTATGATTTACATACATATAACAACTGGAGTTGCTATCACTAGTGTTGTAGAGTAGTCGGACGGGGATAACGTTCATTTACACTGTGCGTCTGATAGGGTGATGATGGGATAAGAGTGATGTTGGCCAAACCTTAACTGGTTTAAACTCCAAGTGGTGTATTTGCCACTGACCGTTCCATGGCGGTAGTCCTGTCTCCACCCTAGGTTTATATTTGTAATCTGCCCTTGTCTTCTATATGTTGCATATGTTTAGGCGCGCGTGGTTTGTATATGTGTGTATTTGGGCGATTGTGCTGAGCATGAATTATTTTCTGCGCTGTTCGGGTGGCTGTTTGTTTTGTTTGTGGTGCGTCCTGTTCACCTTCTTGACTACGTTTAAGAAAGCTGTAAAAGATATGTCGAATCATTTCTATTTCTCTTTAACAGAAAGTACGTAAGTGTCTTTTAATTTCAACATATGAAGATATTTTGTTTGTAGGGGTAATTTTATGAACTATTGTAGTTTACAGCCATTTTAGTTTTGTATCTTTGGTTAGTGTAAACGGTTTGCTGTAAAATGTAGGATCTGACATGAGTGCTTATTTCATATCATTTTTATGAAACAAGTTTACATAAAAATATATGACACGAGCCTTGGCGAGTGTCATATGGTTTCAGTCAACGAGTTTCATAAAAATAATATAGAATAAACACTCGTGTAAGATTCTATTTATCACATAAAGAAGAATTTTCGAAAATGCCACAGTCATACACACTGGACAAAACGTTCTCCGTATAGGATTTTGCCGTTAAAAGCGAGAATAAGAATTAAGTAAGAACCTTACCAAAACGCTCTGAATACAAAGACGCCATACGCAACGTTTTATTATTATATTTATGTTATTCGACTAGAATATCGTACGATATTTTTGCAATGGATTTATGTCACTGTCAGGCGGTCTGTAGTATTTTGTCCATTTAGCTTGCTGGTAGGATATTCTACTTTTGTATTTAGCAAATCATAAAACCTTCATCTTCCGAATTTTCTCTCAAGTATGTCAACTTATATATGGCTTAAACGCAAACAAACCTGTTGGTGTTTTATGGGGCTCTTCAACGCCGTGTTCTAAGGCACATGTTCAACTTATTCGAGATCACGAATTTCATCACTTTAATTTTTTTAAAATTGAAACCCGCTTTAACTTGTGCTAGGGGGCGTTAGTGGTGTTGCATCTTTGATAACTACTCATGAATAGACTCAGTAAAACCGAGCCTGCAGTTTTCTCTATTTTCTTGCTTTTGAAGGATCTCCTTTTTACAGAATTCATATTTCACAGCAGCAGGTGTTAAGTGCTGTGTGGCGGCCGTAAAAAAGTCGCCCCATACTTCATTCTCAGTGTTGTTGTACTTTCTGGTCCTTCGAGGTCGTGAATTTCACGACTTTTAGTTTTTAAAATTGAATACCGCTTAAGCCGGAGCTAGGGGACGTGAGTAGTGTTGCATCTTTGATCACTATCCATGAACAGACTCAATAAAACCGAGTCTGCAATTTTCTCTATATTAATTGGCTTTCTCGCTTTTGAAGGATATCCCTTTTACAGAATTTATATATTTCACAACAGCAGGTGTCAAGTGCAGTGTGGCGGCCGTAAAACGTCGCTCCGTACATCATTCTCAGTGTTGTTATACTTTCTGGTCCTTCGAGATCATGAATTTCAAGACTTTTAGTTTTTAAAATTGAATACCGCTTAAGCCGGTGCTAGGGGGCGTGAGTAGTTTTGCATCTTTGGTTACTATTCATGAACTGAATCAATCAAACCGAGTCTGCAATTTTCTCTATATGAATTGGCTTTCTAGCTTTTGAAGGATCTCCCTTTTACAGAATTTAAGTGACAAAGTGACACATTTTTGTGGGAAATAATAAAGGTTGAGGAAAATATCTGCTGGGTACGTTTAGTGAAAGCAAAGCCTGGTATTTTATTCAAACTTTGTTGTAAAACCCCAGGGGCGGGTTTGCGACTGACCGTTTAAAGGCGGGACTACTGCCTCCACCCTAGCTTTATGTCTGTTATCTGCCATTGTGTGTCTTCTATATATTACGTATGGTTTGGCTCACGGGTGTGTTTGCAAGTGTATGTGTGTAAGTGTGCTGAAAAGATCTTGCTTTTGTGATGATCGGATGGCTGTTTGTTTCGGTTGTGAAAAACCTTCATGTCATCTTTTGTTATTTTCCGTTCCAATCTAATTGAGTTTTTTACACTTTTCTCAGAATTCACAAAACAAACCAATAATCATGTTTTCAAAATTATATTACCCACCCGAGAAATTCATCGTTGAAAACAGCAGAGAGCCAACCCACGCTGTTGTCTCGGCATCTTGTCCAAATGTGTCGATGAATACAGCAAAGAACATCCCAAACGAGTAGCGCACCCCATCGCTGATGAAGTTGACAATGAATGCAGCGGCAACAACAGCCAAGCCCCAGTCACATGCAGGTTTCTTAAATCTCATCCGCCACATACTTTTTAGACTCACCAGCAAGAACAGAATCTGATTAAAAGGATGACATTTTTGGCGATATGTATATGTCATTTTATTCTAAAAACGATTCCGGAAATGGAACTTTCACTCATTCCAGATCCCTTGATATATCATAACAAACGTCAATGAGAGTTTTGTTTTAAATATATGCATACTTACTTGCTTAGATGTTTTACCTAACCCAAATATTTTCCTTTTTGTCCATATAGATACTTGCGGTACTTAAAACGGCATACTTCCTCAAATACCTCTTGGCGGGTCGCTATTGAATAAAAGTAGCATTCTTTTTGATAGTGCCCAATACGTCAATCCGGAATAATCCTAGCTACAAAGTTCTTTCCGTGTATAGAAACAGAGTCCGAAAATTTAATAATTATTCAGAAGTATTTTAAAAGAGTTGTTGTCAATGAATATTAATATTTAAACGTTTATTAATACATTTGGATGTGAAATTAATATTTAATGTAGTTGGAAGTTATAAGGAATATATATGGCGTCTAATTTTGCTATGAAGTTCAGGAATAAAATGAGTTTTCACTATAGGGAAGTAATTCAACTTCTCGCTATTTCTTCATTCTAGTTTAATATGTGTTCAGTCGTCATATATAAATGATATTGGAAAATGCACTGTATAATATAAGAACTGGTACACAAAACTTCGAGCCTTCTTGATTTATAGTGTCCTCCTAGTCAGCTCAAAAACGTTGAACGGACCTCAGCCTTCGGCTTTGGTCCGTTCAACGTTTTTGTGTTGACTGATCGGTCACTTTAATGTAAGATAGCCCTTAGTAGGGGGTACTATTTCTTATATGTGAAGCTTTAAACATATGTTATGTTTGACCTTTTACTCCATAAAATATCTGTTTTGTGCCTCTGTATTAGACAATTATAGAAAGCCTTATAGGAAATTGAGTATTTATTTCATAATTACCAAAGATTGGTTTAGACGCAAGTATGATACATTTACTTTTTCTCATATTTACTTCAGCAGTTTAGTTATTTGAATTTGGTAAAAAAGGACCTTGTGACTTGAACTTATGATTTTGTCATACATATATAAATCGCCGGTGTTATTCTAAAACCACGCATGTGCCATTGTTGAGATAAAATGGCACATATGTTATTTTAGAAGAAACCTGACAATTTTGAGTTGTGTAAAAAACAGGTAACAAAGTATAAGGTCACTTACCTTTTCAAATTAATCTCTTCTGCTCCAAACAGTACACACTACTTAAATCAACATTTGATTTTACACAGATAGCTTGCTATAGTGTAGCTATTCATAGGCATGCGTATGTATATTCAGTCCGTTTGCACTTTAGATAACAATATGGGCCACGTCACGCGAAAAGGTGCACTCGGACATTATAGAAAAGCGCTGACTCAGCTCTTTTTCAGCGCTATTATTCCAGCATCTAGTCACGGAATTTACCATTTGTATTCATTTCAAGGTTGAATTGGATGTACCTTAAGATTGCAAACAGTGCAGACCCTGGCGGCTGGTCTGGGGTTACACTATTGGGTATGTCCGAGTGCCCCTTTTCGCGTGACGTGGCCTATATAAATATAAGGTCTTACCGCGATATCTCGAACTAGGTTAAGTGGCATTCGTGGTTAAATAGAATCTACCATCTAACTTAAGTTTCAAGTTTCAAGAATGTTATCCATTTTAATCCACTAGGCCAACAGCAAATGCGGAATTGTAAATACAGGTACTATGACTGACATCATATTATTCCAATATTATTAACTTACAGAAAGATAATATACCAAAATAGTAACCACCAACATTTCTCTCACCCACCGCACACATGACCGGAGAAAATTTAAACATAGTATATCATAGCATTACCATTTATGTTTCAAAGTTTGTTTATAAATTTAAATAGGCCTGTAACCTATACGGTATTTTATCATTTCAATCCATTAGGGAAACAGTCCATGAGGAAATTTATACAAATACAACATACATCATATATACCTCTTTCCCACATTTCTAAATTTCAAATTATAACATACTAAGACACAAAACAACAACATGTATACTCTTACCTACCCCACTCATAACGGAGAAGGTTTTAAATATGTACTCTGTAATATATTTAATAATATGACAGTAAAACCATGTATTTGAAATTTTCAACAAAGCCATTGATGGATGCTTTGCGAATACATTTCAATGTTGTGGGAACTATTGTTAGGAGTTCGAATCACCATAATAATTATGTCTAATTTAATTATTCATGATCATACATTCATAAGGAGTTACGATTGGTTACTCCCCCAGTTTACCCTACACACCAGCATTGATACTTTATCAACATATTTATAAAGCCGCTTATCAGGATTATCACTATTTGAATATTTTCATCAATATCTGTTAACATCCCAAACTGTGATATGATAAAGACCCAGATATTAAAGAATGATGTGTTCATTATTATTACGTAGAGCTTTAATTGGTTACATACAATATCTCAATGTGCGTTATATTTGGTACAAGGTGACCATGGCATGCGTTCTATCTTTTATTTGTTTGACCTATTACAAGTTTGTTCATACAGCTTCATTAAGACATTAAACACATCCATCGTTGGCTGTGTCCAACAAATAGCTTTTTCTCCAACTACAAAAAATTATGCACACCATCAAAAACAAAAACTTTATACCAGACTTTCAAAACGCTAACTGATTAAAATTTAAATATATTAGCCTGTCCATGAGGCATTGATGCAACCCGTTCGGCGCCAATTTTAAAATTGTCGATGGAACTGGTTGTGCAACATTTATTTTAACGAAATCAAATACAAAATTAAACAAATACATTTAGGCTTTTTCCAAACTCTATTTTTTCCATAAACAAGAAATCCCTGATAAGATACCGCCATCTTCTAAGGCGACGTCTGTTGATGGATGCACTGAAGTCAATGGTGGTTTGTTTCGCCTATTGCATTTAAGGGGTCAATTATTTGATTTGGTATTAATTTAGTACAGCGTCAATATTGATTCTGTTATTAGACGAACGCTGGTTTATTATCGGCGGAGGAAGGACCCTAGACACATTCCTGTATGTGATTCCAGGCACAAGCGGGCAGTTTGATGAAACCACCGACATACCGCCCCTCAGCCACAGGTATTTCACTTACCTAATGCAGGGATCGAACACACTCATTTATAGGCAAGTTAATGCTATTTTAATAATACATACCGTCACCTTAGTGCAATAACTCAATATCTCCTTCTTTATTCCATTGCACTTATTTAGTTATTGCACTAAGGTGACGATACTTTCTGCAAAGAATGCCAACATACGTAGCTTTATGGTAGCTCATTAGAATGTTCTGATTGGGCCAATATGTATGAGTATCCGAATGACTGGGTATTACATGAAATGTATAGAGTTAGGTTATCCCAATTGGAGAAATTTATACCGAGTTACTTGACATCTGATCTGGCTCAAAACTGGTTGACACTTATTGAAATTCAATTTTTTTAAAATGTCACAGCAGTCGCAATTTCATTGATCTTGGGGATGAACGACACAAGAGGTAAATAAAGGTAAATAAAAAAAAGCGCATTTGCCTCGATGCAGGCACAGAACCGTTCGTTGGCAGCGTTTACTCAGACGTTTGTCCAGATGTTGAACGAAATTCCCTCATGTATTCTCCATTTGTTTTGAAGGTTCTATGCTGCGACCTTAAATCCAAAAGGTGGCCATATGGACTATTTCTTTCTTCTTTCTTTTGATTTTGACCCCCTCGTGTCTTTCATCCCCAATGCAAATGAAATGACGGATGCTGTGACATTTACAACAAATGTAATCCCTTCACTACCAGACAGGTTGTGCACATGCGCAATATTTGCTCTACTTCCGCTTTAGAATTAACACACTCCATTGACCTTTGGTAAAACCATTGGCCGAGTGTCAAACAGATTCGATCCAAATGAGACGCCGCGTCTCATTCGGATCCAAGCTGTTTGCATATTTTAATACACTCGGGGTAAGGCAGTGAGCGGGTTAAG
>JAULCE010553269.1:4659-16360 GCA_032359355.1 Macoma nasuta | reverse complement strand
TCAGGATGTACTGGTATAATTCGAAAAGCAGACTGGATATCAGTTTTTGACATATATGCACCCCTGCCCAATTGGTTTATTATGCTCACAGCAGTATCGACCGTTTCATAACTGACACGAGTAAATTCAGATGGAATATTCTCATTTACTGAATGACCAGAATTTCGCGGGTAAGAAAGATGATGAATCATCCTATATTCTCCTGGTTCCTTTTTAGGAACAACACCTATAGGAGATATTTTAAAGTTGACAAAAGGCTTTTCTTTAAATGGTCCTGCTATTCGACCTGCTTCTAGCTCTTTAGAAATTTTTGCAGTAACAATTTCAGGGAATTCCATCGCCGACTTTAAATTTGGACTATCAGAACTATCTCTAGATCCTTGGAAATTTAAGCGAAATCCTTGATGAAAACCAGTACATAAGTATTCTGCTGTTTCTTTATTGTAACCATGTAATGAGTTAGAAAGAACTTTCCAATTAACAGGTGTGGGAAGAACAAGAAGTTCATTTTCTGAAATTGAAACGGGAACTGGAGGGGGCTTGGGGGCCGGCGCTATTAGATCCATTGGTCCCGTTTTGAGATTTGTCTTGTGACCGTTTCCAGCATTTGAAAAATGGATGCACCCCGGAGCAGTTGCTGCATTGGTGAGCATATGGGCATCTACTTTGGTCGCAGTGGGTCCCCTTGTTATATTTGTTGCATGTGTTTTTGGTGTAGGTGCTGTTGTTATTTGATTGGAAACGAAATGCCTTTGGACGAAATGACTGGGGACGAAAGGGCTGTTTTTGAGTCAACGCCTGAATGTACAATTCGTGGTGGATATGATCCCATGGAAAGGGTTGACTTTGGCGCAATTGTCGAAATTTGGTGTCATACGCGTACCAGTTTCCCTTAGATTTTGCAATGGATCGAATAGTATTGCCATATTGAGCTAGTTGCTCCCCTTCCTCGGGGTATTTCAGGCGATAAACAGAGGAGTATGTAGCAAATGCATCAGTCCATTGCTCAATTGAGATGAATTTCTTATTTTGTGGAGGCAAGGGAATCGGCATGCCTTGGGGATTGAATGTAGACTGAACCGATTCATCCGGTTTATTGCTCAGAAGTTGGGAGCGGAAATCGATAAACTCATTGGCCCAAATCTTTTCCTTAACCTTAAGATTAACCGAAGAGTGCAGAGCTACTGCTTTAGACGATTGCAGAGACAATGGATATGTGCACCTAGGGTCGTTGTTACCTTGTCCTGACTGTCCTGCGGTATTGTTGGCAACAGAATCATAGTTGACAGCCAGAACTTCTTCTGTATGCGGTGCGTCTGTAGCTGTACAGTGGATTTCTGGCGTCGCCATATGCCCTTCCACGACCGCCTGGCTGACCCTCTCTGTCGAAGCCAATATAGAGTCAATCTTTTTCTCCACTATCGACTCTATTTTGGAGGTTAGTTTGTCCACAATAGTGTCTAAAGCCTCCACACTGATTTGGGAACCGACAGGCACAGTATCTGCTGTCACATTGTGGATTCCTCGCTCTGGCCGTGATGATATAGGCAGCGTTGCTATATAATTGTCATTCGTCCCTTCGACAGACGTTGCTGTGTGGGACGCCGATTTCTGTCGCTTTCTGCCTTTTGCATTGGGGGTCGCTGACCTCGGTCTCTTTTTGGGTGGCATACTGTAGCCTGAAATTAGAGGTACAAAACCCCAATAAAACCAAGTCTGCAATGTTCTCTATATGAATTGGCTTTCTTGCTTTTGAGGGATCTCCCTTTTGCAGAATTTGATAGCCGACAGTTTCCTAAAATTAGGTAAACTGTAACCAAAAAGTTGAAACATTAGTAATGTCCCTTTGGTAAAAGATATATATATATTATTTATATTTTTTTACTCACTTAGGCATGCGACTATTAATTCACCAATCAACAACCACAATATGAGCCACTATAACTTTTGTGGTTCAGCAATTTGCTTAAAAGTTTGATAATGTAGAAAGTAGAAAGCTCATGCGCTAAGGCTCATTGGCCCGCAGGCTATAAGTAATAATGATGAAACAGTTCGAAACGATCTGATTTCGCAAGGCAAAAGCTATGCTGTGGTTTGATTTATAACTCCCCATTCCAAACAATACATATATTTAGACCCGTGTCAATTTACCCCTCTGCAGTTGAACTGAACTGAAAGGGGGAAATTCCAGCCACTTGCCTTTCATATAGAAAGAAAACTGAAACTCAATTAGTCTGGATATAGACAAAGAAGCAAACATACTTAATGTGTCTGTCTTAATCATAAGTTGTAGTACATCTAGAGTATAAATTTTAGTATCAATACATGTACCACTAATAATTATTATCAGGTTTTCATTTAGATTTATAGTTACCATGGTAAGTTTACAATGATTTGAAAATCAACAAGACCCACTTTGTAAATTATAATAATATAAGAGTCCACCAAAATTGTTATAACAAATGACTCATGATACACCGCTTATTATTTCTTCAGTTTATATAAATGCTAATAACTTATTAGTAATAAGTTATTATTATTTTGAGTAATATCAATTGTATTATAACTTTTATTTGAAAATTATTACTCTAATTATTCTTGTTATTAGCATGACTGTCATCATTATTGGTAATACATATCATTTTTAATATATCCACTATATAATATTATGGCTTTTATTCGTGTAATTATAATTTATGATTATCGTTCCTTTTTCTGGTATTATTATGACTATAACTATTACGATGACTATAATTGTTATTATCATTATTACAGTTATTATTTATATTACTATCCTTATTATCATTATTATTATTACTGCGAATAGACTCACAGATATGTTTCTATGTATATATTTTATACTCTGCAATGGTCTGCGCTAAGACATACAAGTCAGCAGGCATCAAACACACAGGGGCCACCCATATGGTTTTCCTATGTAGAAATATAACCAGATCCAACACATAAGCAGTCATTGTTAAGGTAAATTCAATCAAAGTCTGCGCTAAAGCTTTGCAGCTCGCAGATAGAAAGATATATCATGTAATATTTTCTGCGCTTAAGCTTTGCAGCTCGCAGATGATAAATTATGCAATATTTTCTGCGCTTAAGCTTTGCAGCTCGCAGATAATGATAAATTATCCAATATTTTCTGCGCTTAAGTTTTGCAGCTCGCAGAATATGATAAATTATGCAATATTTTCTGCGCTAAAGCTTTGCAGCTCGCAGATGATAATAAATTATAATACTCTATCAAAGAAATATATTTTCTTAACTATAAATGCTTCGTAGTAGACGTTTAATTTGCAGGAGCAATCAGATATATGATGTCGCATATAGCATAAATAAAACGCCATTGTTTGTATTTGGTTACGATCACGCCAAGCTGTCTTTTCAATTGGTATTGTAACGTAAAACCTGACGCACATCGGGCGGAGCATAACTAATGAAAGGAGCAGACAGCACATAAATGTTGCATTAATAATTCTCAACCTGAACCATGCCAGTCAAAATAATATGAAAACTATTTATTAGGATGGTCCATATTTTCTTAATAAGCTTATGTAGAGAATTACCGTACCAACTTAACAATAAAATAGTTTCCGTACAATAACTTTGTTAAGCATAAACCAAGCACCTGACTGACGTTATCAACTATGGCCATAGATATCCGACCTTGTTATAAAATAAGCATATGGATATTAATGAACAACATTTAAACAAAGGTAACACTCATCTCTCAAGATGGTCAGTTGGTGTTAAAGGCACCGAACTGCAGTCATAATGGCATGTCGCAGTGATCTGTAGAACCGTTGTTGGCCAAAGGGATTCAGGTGGACTCCATCAGATGCGAAGATTCTGGTTTCGGCGTTGAAGATTCTGCGGTGTTTCCAAAACTTTACCCCATCATGCACTTGAAGTAGTGTGTCCAATATATCATTAGTATGTTGACGTTTCGCGTCATAAAGTCCTGGAGATATCCTCGGATTTTCGCGTGTGAATAATTCACATACAACTACAATCTGCACTCGGTATTCCGCCTTCAAAAGTAAAACTATCTCATCCAAAGTACTCGCAATCACTAGAGAGTCACACTTTGAGTCAACATCATTTTCACCGAGTTGCAAGATCACTACGGAGGGTTTATTGACACTAAGAAATTCTCCAAATCCCACCTTAAACTGGTCCTTATACCATTCATTGTCTCCGTGGTATGTACCGCCCTTACACATCCTGAATCCACCCAAACCCTTCTGGGCAACGACGCATTGATTGAGGTCGAAACCGCGAGGGAACGATTGTCCCCACAGTTTTTCGTCCAAACGACGAATAAAACTATGTCCGATAACCGCAACTGTGGGCTTATCGTTCGACATAATGTTCAATGATCAAAATATGTCTATTTACCGGTCAATAATATGTAAATTCGCTCGATATTCCAACACAATGTAAAAATCTGTTGTGTTTTCTATAATGGCGGAGCCAAGAACCGGTTAGAACTAGTTTTGAAGACGGGTCCCGGCCCCGTAAAAAACCCGAGACGAATCCATAGGCTAAAACAATGCCGTAACCCTACGCGGATTCGCGGCTGCCCGGTTCTTCCCGTATACTCATAAAATCTGCTAATGCTAAAGCATAGCTTTAATTTACGTCCAGGTACACTCAGAATTATTGTTTTAAGTTGTGATGCATGTAGAACGATCAGGCACCGGCCGTCCACGGCAGGACACTGCCAACATTTCCTACCGCTTACCATTCTAACAATAAAACATACATCTGTCAATTGTCTAAACTGCCAAAACAATATGGCAGAACAAATACCTTTAAAACTGTTGCAGACGAAAATTATGTGCTATTAAATACTAAATGTCAATATGGTTGCGTTTTATCTTGGTTTTAGCTATTTTTGCTCGTCCAAAAGAATTTAAGCCCACCTTATGATTTGTAAATAATAGATCAAGTTATATTTTTTATGAGGTATATTCATAAGACGGGTGAACAAAATGCAAAGGAAAATAATTAGTATGTATTTATTTTAAGGTATACACATTGACCAGGAAGTTGAATTCGTTCCAATGACCTTAGAACCATACATTATGTCTATGTTTTATGGATACCTCCAATGATTTGTTCACGTTGAATCAGTGCACTATTAGTCAAGGTAATGCGAAACAGTTTTAGTATTTTGGACTAGCGCAAAGTCGAAGTAAGAGCAACTTTTTTATTAGGTTTAAATATTCGAATATCGAATTTAATTCAAACATCGGGTTATTTGTACAAAAAAAACATTGTCTCAAAACCCATCACGTATAAACAAAGCAAACAAGTATTTATGTTGGTCCAGATTTAAGTTCTCCAATTTTTCAAGCTTATCGAGTTCGAGATTACGGAAATCGACTTAACGTATAAAAGCGTGTATTATCACACCATCTTATGTTTTAAGATTAGCATAATCATTTATTTGCTCTATGTGATTTTATCAACTTTTGGTTTTTATGGCAGATTTTAATACTACGATTAGCAGCAAGCACATGGTCTAACATGTGTGAATAATTTTGACATGTAAATACCATTTTTATTTAATGAACGTATAACTTCTGTGATATCTTTAAGATGATATATTGACTCGTTACTCTTATAAATAGTGGCTATGTATTTATAATATTCTCTGTATATGATGTTTGTGTGCCGTATGCATGTATGTACACAGAAAAGACTTTAATAATAAAGATATATACAAACGATCATTTGAATGATAGTAGTAGTTCGCTAACGACTAGTGTCTACGTTTAGCTTTAAAGGGGTAATGTGGACTAGTTGGTCCGTTGTCGTGATAATGTGACGGAGCTTGAAATATTTCACATAGCCGTGACTTGTCATTATAGTGTAGTTGTACTATATTTACTCAGGTAAACATATTTTCCAAACTAATGGAACAAACGTAGGTGGGGCGTAAATCTGAAAACACTTCTTCGAATCATGCTAGTGGCCGAGGTCCCAGCACATTAATTATGTATGCAAATAGTTTGGATAAATGTCAAGCCGTGACGATGACACTAGTCAAGAAACCCTAGATCAGCTCGTGTTTAAATACATCAATTATTTTTCCCCAAGTATTTTCTAAAAGTTAGTTTTGATATTTGTTTAACCGTGCCAACAAAGAGCATAAAGCGAGAAAAATGCTTTACATTCGCGTTAGCATTTTAATGAACGTTTGCATCTCAGTGATATTTTACAATTATTTTAATATTTGTTTAACCGTGCCAACAAAGAGCATAACGCGAGAAAAATGCTTTACATTCGCATTAGCATTTTAATGAACGTTTGCACTTCAGTGATATTTTACAACTAGATTTACACAAACACGATATACGCTTATCAAAGTCATAGGTATAGAGACGATCTTAAATGAGTGTTTATTCATTAAAAAGAATTCTGAAAAGAGTTCACTCTGTATTCGAATTTACAAAAAAGTAACTATGTTTTAGGTTCGGATTTTAGCAAACTTTGACTTAATCGTTTTCGATAGAATCAGGTCGGAATGCAATGTACGATTCTTGTGGAGATGGGTGTTCGGCGTTAGTGGCAACAACTTGCACGATGGCTGTTTAATGAAATGGATAAACGGATTTGGAGCGTGCTTAATAGTGCATATTCATTTTACCTCAGATCGTAAAGTTCTTAGTGCACAAAGTGAAGAGTACATAGAAACAAATGTTCCTTCCACTATTCCCTTCTATAACTAGTTAAGGTTAGGGTTGTGTAAGGGTTAGGGTTAGAGTTGGTTTAGGGTTATCGTAATATTCTACACAATTATTTGCGATCCAGATGATACTGACGGGAACATAGCATTCTCACATTGATTTATCAAATCATACTGCTTACATGTACGAAATGCTATACTTCGCCATTTAACACATTAGATAATGAGCACTGCCAACCCTTACACATAGATTGGAGCCAGATCGCGTGTATAGGCGTCTGTTTTGGCTCCAAGCAATTTTATAATAAAATCTTTAAAAGTGGCCATTTTCGTTTGCATTCCGTTTGGGGAGGGCAATAACTAATTGTTAGTGTGGCCTAAACCTTTTGCTTAAATCTGTACTGTATCTGTTGGTGTTATAAATCTGTAATTTCATGTTGTGTTTATATCATGTATTCCTGTACAAATATTTGGCAATATAATATGCTTAAACTAGAAAACATTCCATTTGCCTTATGTTAGTGTTGAAACGGTGCAAAATAAGTTTCTCCAACTGTTACTATCTACGTTTGGGCATAAAACGATCAGCTTCGTATGTTAAGCTTACAATTCGGAGAAAAAAATCATTTGCAACTGGAATTAGACTCGAAACGACACTTTAGTATCATGCGGTTTATGAAGTGCATCATATAATTTATTATAGTTTTAACCAATTTGTGCGCCATGTTAAATTGTAACCGTATCGGCAGTGAATCAGAGCAAGATTTGTAAAACCGTCAATTTCATGAGTTTCAGTACTACGCATTTACAATGACGCCTGAACGTCGCTGTCAATTAAATAATAAATAACATAATTTGTCTGAAGGCTTTTACAGGACACGCAATCCCCATTCGACTTTAGCATACAAAACAACCCTATGCTTTTAATGATACATCTCGATATTTGGATGACATATTTCACGTAGATAACCCCAATTTTGACAAAATGCGTACTTCTATTTGCCCGAAAGAACTTCACGTCTGTTCTTCCGTTGAGGATTTTAATGATCGCAATCGTGTTATTACTGAGAAGCTCCTCAAGCAAGGATACAGGTATCACAAACTTCGTAAAACTTTCTCTAATTTCTATTATCGAAATATCTCTCTCATAAGCAAGTCTAAATGTAACTTAAAGGCGCTCCTGTGATATTTAACACCCGGAGTTTTATGGTGATGTGATTTACAAGCTTCGGAAAATAGCTGGACATACCCATTTTCACACTTTGTTTATTAAACGTATTAAAAAATTTATTAAGAAGGGCTATGATCTAACAATATTACAACGCACTGCATGTTTGGTGGTCAACCCTTCTACAGTTGGTCTTCACGCTTCCCTCTTCGCTTGTGCGACGACAGGAATGTCATAGTACTCTATGAAGACGTCTTTGAAAGCCGGAAACGGAGGAGTATGTCGGATATTTGTATTGTGCCCGATTTGTCGTGCCCTTCATGACTGCTCTACAGTATCTCTGCTTCTGACAAGTCATTAAGTACATTTGATGATTGGCGAAAACAGTCTATGTTTTTTATAATTCTATGTTTAACATATATTTCACAACTGAATTTGCCATCACTGATGTTGTGGAGCAGTCGGACGGGAATACCGTTTATTTACACTGTACGTCTGATGGGGGTGATGATGGGATAAGAGTGAGGTCGGGTGCCCCTAAACCGGTTTACACACCCAATAGTGTGTTTGCCACTGGCCGTTCCAATGCGGTACTCCTATCTTCACCCTAGATTTATGTATGTTTTTGTCCATGTATGTCTCATATATGTAGTGTATGTTAGGGCTCCCGTGTATGTGTGTGTGTGCGCGAGTGTGTGTGAGAGTGCTTGTGTTTGTGCTTTTCGGGTCGCTGTTTGTTTTGTATGTGGTGTGTCCTGCAAAACATTCTTATCTATTTTTACATATATTGTACTACTGGATTTGCTATCACTGATGTTGTGGAACAGTCGGACGGAGACATCGTTTATTTACACTGTACGTCTGATATTCTACACCAGTTAATGTTAGCCATTTTCACTATGGATGTCAATCCCCCTTTTAAAGGGGATTGACATTTATACTTTAAAAATAATGCATGTTATGCATAACAGATTTGTAAACAAATAAATTGACGCTCTAAATAATATATTTATCACATAAATTAGCATCTAGGGGTGACATAAAACCATGTCATAAATATCGTATGTTACATGTCGGTTCTACCTAACAAAAGGTTGACATGACAGTAGAACTAATGATTATAAGCATTTTACCTGGAGCTGAATAACCCGGTGATTTTTATTCGAAATATATAGGAAGCATTTCATGACACGGTTTTGTACCTTGTTTTAGGCGTAATATATACCAAACATTGACCTATGTACTCTTTGTTTACCAATATCATGTATCATTAATACGTGTACTAACAATATCGGAGCATGAAACACATTTATGATTCCTAAACGAGAATAAAAAACAAATACCAACTCAGAGCTAACAAATGGGTCATCTGAATAAGTTATGCACAGTTTATTATCGACATGGAACAATCGCTACTCTATATTCGAAAAACATATTCTACCATTTTCACAAATGAAATAATTTCAACTTGAAAAGTAAGCCCTTGAAAGCATTTTAGTTTAGCTCTCAAATCCATGTGGCATTGTCATCAAGTGTTAGAGTTATACCTTATCATTATTAATTTATCAAGTTGTTATAACCAAGTCAGCAACGTTTTAACGAAACTCATTTTCCAATATTTATCATAATAACATGATAGCGCATTTACAAAAAAATGAAAGTATTCCAAGTACGTCACTTATTCAAATAAATGACTAGTTAGTTTGTGTTTTGAAAAATTCAAAGAAATTGAAAATATCAAGTTGTCATTTTATAAGCGGTTGTTAGGTATAACTTTGAATACTTATTCTTACGATGTCTTGAAGAACGCTTTTTAAATTTTTGTTTCATACGAAAAAAAGGAGTTTCATCCATTTGCGTCTAACAACAAGTTTACATAGGTATAGCCAAATAGCTTAAAATGCGATGACTGTTGTGTTAACAACAAATACAACAAAATAAAATCCGAAAATGAAAGGAAAAGGAAGATGAGTTGATAGGTTTAGCATAATTAAACATTTTTGAAGAAAGGAGAGGGGAACAACCAGAAGTGCAAAATAGGAACGTCAGTTTAGCAGTTTTCGTTGAAAGTATCATTTATATTTCTGTAAACAATGCATGAATGGTTTTTATTTTGTTCCGGAAATGTGTATTTAGACTTTTATTTGGGCTGTTTGATGATCGATGTTGACTCTTGCGTTTATATTGGTTTATAATAGGTATCTGTTAATAAATAATTTTGTTCGAATGGCAAGTATCTCGATAGAAAAATTATATACAGTCAAACCTGTGTTGGCGGCCAACTGTGATGAGTGGTCGGATGCTTTAAAAGGTCACTTTGAGTTCCGCCCATGCATAATCCCTCTTAAAGTTACCCTTTTAAACGATCATTTTGCTTCTGCGACCAACTATTCGTGTTATTGTCGAAATTTGACCAATTGCCCAAGATATCTAATGAAACCAATTCAAAAGTTACTAGTAATTCTGTATAAAAATTATGGTTATTTAGGTTATTTGATAACTTGCTCAAGAAACTTTGCATGTTCACTTCAAAAACTGACAACGTGATGTTTCAATTTGCATTTTGCAGAAATAACACATGGCACTGCCTTAAAGGATATCTAAACTACTAAATACATCGACATGTGATTTTGTGTCGTATTGGTCATCAACGTCAGAAAAGGTACAAAAGGGAAGCTGTCACCGCTTATCAGTACAGATATATCCATAAGTAATTTTGCATTTCAAATAATAACTTAAAAAAAGTACCGTATTCTGTCGAAATCTAAATAAACTTAGAAAAGCCCTTTGCCGGACCTATCAGAATGGATAATTGTCAATGCCGTTCCGACCTAATCGGTTTATTAATCAAAATGGGTATTGTCAATGTAATACGTTAACCAATTAAATCTGCCGTTGTTTAGTATTTTAATCAATTTAAAAATGCCGTCGTTTCAAAGAAAAGGGCAACCCTTTATACGTTACTGTAAAACAGATTCGTAAGAACAAAAGGTCCATTCATATCTTTTTTGCAACAGTTTGAACAGTTGTTTGTTGTAAAGGACTCATGGCCCATTCAAAAATTTTTGCAACATGTAAAAACGTTGTCGGTTGTTACCTATAGAAGCACTTAGGGCTTAATATTCTTAGCAAAATGATAAAAAGGTGTCTGTTGCAGATGTACAAATCGATGTTTCTAATAGAGTAAAGCTTTAATATGTTGCAGCTTAATCTCATATGTACTCAAAGGCGATATCCATACATATTGAATCATCTCCTGGTTCAATGTCTTTCTTTTTCCCAAACTCACCAATACCTCGTGTTTTCCTTATATATGGCTTTATAGAAAACATTGAAAAGCTTCTTAAATCTTCAAATCCACAGGCCAGATACTATTTGGCTGAAAAACGTCCTATAAGACCCTTTCGAAAATGCGAAAACAAAGTTATTCTATTGAGAATTCTGGTTACCATGGCAATCAAAATAAGTCAAAAGTCTATTCCTCCAAAACCATTGATCACATTTCAATAATATTTGATAGAAATTGTTTTTAAGTGACCCGATATTAAATTGCTAAAACTACGATGACGTCTAAATATACATGGCCGTCAGGAGGCGAGGCATGATTTCCTTATGTATGGCTATTTAGAAAATGTTCCGCCATTTTTATTTTCTCAAATACAGGCCATGCATATACAGATATTGTTTATAAAAAGTATTGAAAACATCAACAACGTCCTTGCAATAATTCAATAATTTATCCCGCGCTTGCGTGGGTCTTTTTTTTTATCTTGTGCCATAATTGGAACTATGGATGGTACATGTAACTGATTAGCTTGCAGATATCAAAG
>JAULCE010552158.1:0-16370 GCA_032359355.1 Macoma nasuta | reverse complement strand
ATAACGCACCATTATGTAAACGGCATCGACATTTGACTGCACAACGTTGAAGCTAATCCTGAAAAAGACCATCCTCGGTACCCAGGCCTATTTCATCAAATGATAAAATACCCTGGGTTCCGAGGATGGAAAAAGACATGCTTCAAACCGTGTATCTATAGTTTCTTGATAAGTATCAAAACTGAAAGGTAACACAAATTTAATAACACACAACTATGAATTTTGGATCAATGTAACGGTCAAGCGTAAACTTGATATACAGGTTTTGTCAGAAGAGTTCTCTCCCTTGTTAGAATGTACACCATGTTTAATCTGCTTACAACTTTTCTTGAATGAATGCTACTTATCTCACGCTTAGCCGTCTAAACACATCATTCAGTTTTGATTTAATGATTAGATTTGACATATAAAAGCGATCACATTAAATCGATAATATAAGCTGAGATGGAAAATAATTTACAATAGACTCGGAACACAGACGCCCGGAATAAAAGTTACCTCCCTTTGAAAAACCCTTGGATTATCGTTCTTTCAATAGGAAACATGAACAATGTTTGACCCCTTGCCATTTCTGAACTAAACGTTTCCGGGTCTAATTTTCAACATTGTAGCAAATGTGGACCCCCATGCTATTCATAAAATGCATATGGGTTCAACCAGACGCTATTTAAAAAATGACAATTTTTCCCCGTGTAGAATTTATAGCGGTCAAAGGTCAAAGATTGTTCTTGTTTCCTATTGAAAGAACGATGATCCAAGGGGTTTTCAAAGGGAGGCAACCTTTATTCCGGGCGGCTGTGTGTCGGAAAGCACCGTACAGTCATAACGAAATAGATCTTAAAAATAAAGTTGAAGTTTCGAAGTAAATTGACTTTTTTTTAAAGATACAGTTACTCTGAGACGTTGCTTGTAAAGGATGTCATTTTTTAGATTTTACGCAAAGGAGTATGTTATAAAAAGCAAATATCTACGAGTTAGGCAAATATAACTTCATGAAAGTTTTAGTTCTGTGCCTGCAAAAACATGTAGTTTAGTATTGTTACATGTAGATAGTTTTTTTTTGGTTAGCCAAATATGGTCAAAAACGGACCCAGCCCTTTACGATTTGATCGGTTTCACTGACATTTATTAAAGCTCCACGTACAAGGTCCTGTCACGTATTAACCACAAGCATTGACCGTGTGCTTGATTGCATTACATATTTGTTTGTGGGTAAAAAATGTGCTAAATGATAAGGACTTAATGCAACGACCTATTTCGATCAGTTTGTTCTTAATCTTTATTGACAGATATAGAACCGTACTTTATAGAGGACATCCCATATTGTACTTTAGAGTGGATAACTAGATCACAAAGCAACTCGAGTCGAGATCGTGCTAAAACTCAAAATTGAGGACAATACCTAAGATTGAAATTTTGAGTTTGAGCACGATCTCGTCTCGAGTTGCTTTGTGAAAGCCAAGCCTGCTCTTATACACATCCTCCCCCCAAAATGAATATTTTTGTAACACTGCCAAAGTGCATGTTATAGTTACTCTACAAGAATATATTTTACCCTTTCTCCGCCAAATTTAAACTGGTTTTGGATCAAATATCTTAACGAAATAAATAACAGAAATAAGTTAAATTAACTTTGACTTTATCGAAAACCTAATATTCGGACTAAATGTTGTTGCAAAAAAGTAAAGTTCTTGATCAGACACCACCTTCTAAGGCGGCACCTGATCTGGGATTCACTTTTTTTCAATGTCAACTTTGGCGGTGAAAGGGTTAAAGGTGAAACATCATAATTCGCTTGTTTAGTTCAGACACTATTCACATTTGTGTGATGCATTTGTTAAGTCTTCTTGACATTATTGCATATGCATGTCACCCTAATCGGCGACTGACAACTGTAAATAAGGTACAGGCACGGCTTTCACAAAGCGACTCGAGTCGAGGTCGTGATCATATTCAAAATTTTAAATTGACCTCAATTTTATTGCTACTACACTGCTCTATAACTTTTTATAACATGGAATGCTTCACAGGCAGACACAATTTTGAGATATCCAATGTTGAAATTTTAAGTTTGAGCACGATCTCGACTCGAATCGCTTTGTTAAAGCCATGCCTGATGTTGATGAGACTCACTCTACAATGATATTTGAAGAAAGAGATGCACACAGTTATTTTTTAAACTAAGTTTTAGAGACCACTTGGGAGGATTCCAAACTTAACGCAAATACATTTAAACCCCGACAATTTAGTCCGCTGATTTCTCGTCTGCTTGATCTTTTAACCTTTTCCGATTCTCTTGAAATTTGGTAAAAATGTTGTCCGAGTGTCAAACAGCTCAGATCAGATCAGAGGCCGAGTTACTTGACGTCTGAACCAGATACAAGCTGAATGATCGTATCAAATTTAATCGCGATCGGCGGGATAAGGGTTAACACAAATGGGCCACGTCACGCGAAAAGGGGCACTCGGGCCTAGCAAACAGTGTAGCCCCAGACCAGTCGCTATGTCACTGACGTGGTAGCTGGTCAGGGTCTGCACTGTTTGCAATCTTAGAGGACATCCAATTTTACCTTTAAATGCATACAAATGGTAAATTTCGTAACTAGATGCTTGAATAAAAGCGCTGAAAAAGAGCTGAGTCAGCGCATTTTTATATGTCCGAGTGGCCCTTTTCCTGTGACGTCGGCCAATCATACACTTTTACGTCGTACCCTCAAATGTTTTACCGGAACTAGTCTATGCAAATAAAAGGTACCGAATTACTCTGTTCGTCGCCATGGATAAAGTAATTGAATATACTGTCAAACCTCGATAATTCAAAGTTGTGGGGGACTCTTTTTACAAGTTCGAATCATCCATAGTGCGAATGAAATTCAATTAAATTTCAACCTTGGATAATTCGGAAGTATTAAAGAAAACAAAGAATCTAACTATAATTGATATATTTATCTCTCAGATGGGTTAAATAAATGTGTTTCATCCGAATGTTGTTGGACACATAAGACGTAGAAAAAACATGAAACATTTTTACGTGACGCATCACCAGCAAATAGAATACTGCTGCATTTTCAAACAGGGTTTTCCAAGATAAGCCTCTGCATCTATGACGCGGCGTTAGACGTGAGCCACCGTATTATTAGAGGGTTTGTCTTAGCAAATGAACTCCCTTTTCTTCTGAAGCGTCACGTAAGGTGGCATTAACATATTTCGAGTGCAAACGCTGACATAATGGCAAAGATATGCAAATAACATGAAGAAAACGTATTTTGTTTTGCCTTTATCAACGTCGAAGTGGCAAACAGTTGTGAGCCGAATCAGAGTTAACGAAATAATAACGTTCCTACTAGGGTATGTACATGTACTCACCAAATTGTATGTAGTACAGTGTGCCTGTTTCAACCGGATTATTGCCATCTATAATTGTGGTAAAGCTGCTATAAATAGCATTACATCCAGAGCAACCCATGGTGCTAGGTTTATGAAATATGCTCTTGCAATTTTGGTTTTGTCCACATATCGCCAAGCATTTCACAAGGCTTGTTCCATCCGTCGAAAACAATAAATCGGAGCTTTTGCAAGTTTTGCCATCAAACATGCTCCTGCGTTGCACGCGCTTAAAAATATTCTGTCCGCAAGTGTAGCTTAAAGTTAATATTACTATTAAAACACAAGATGCCACCATCTTTTTCATAAGGCTTGTTCTAGACGCCACATCCATGCCTTTATTTCAGTGATTCGTCAATCTCTGTGTCTACGCATACAGTGTGAGTTCCAAGTAAATTTAAGTTGTTTTATTTCTTATTCCTTTAGGCTGCATCTAAAAGTGGTGTCCGGTCAAAACGCTGTCTTCATCAATTTGAAAACATATTCCAACCTGTGAACCTGTACCTAAATGCTGATGAACGGACCGTCTCCCAGTCATCGTCTTCTAAACTGAATCGAAATCATTTATGCTCTTACGGACTCGAATAAGGTTAAATTATTTACATTGAATGTTACAGTTCATGAAACATGACCAATTTTAACGGCTCAGATATTACGTTTAGAAATAAATCTATACATGGTTTCATCAGTATAATTAGGTCCATGACATATTTTATTCATTATATTCCGCTACTTAACCGACACTGACAGTAAGCTTTACCATTCATTTCTTAACGTTCGTATTGATGCAGAAATGAGAAAAGGACACTGTAATATCAAGTAGCTGACACAGTAACGTACTCAAACCAAAAAGGCACAGAATGAAAAGGCAATTAAATTTTGATATTGCTTTAGTTGAGAACCAGTGCCACCAATATATGCACATTAAAATGCTATTAAACCCTTATCTTTCGAATTGCGCCCATTTTTATGTCGTCAACCTGCTTGAACCCAGATCAGATACCGAACTCGGCGTCTGATCCGGATTCAAGCTGTTTGACACTCGTGCAACAGTTTTCACCAAGTTTTAAGCAAGTCGAAATCAGTAAAGAGATCATGCAGACGAGAATTCAGCGATAAATACTATTGACCAATAAATGCATATTTCAAAAACAGAAAGCCATAAACGATCAAAGAAAAGGACAAAATGGATATACGAGCAGGGCAACCATAATCCTTTGTGTAAAAGAGCAATCGATATATGTGTAAAATCATTTCTGGTAAATTCAACAGTGACAATAAAACTTAATAATATACCATGGATTAACTCTAATATCAACCGAAATATAAGCATAAAGAAACGAAGTTATTAGGAAAACCAAATCAACAAACAAAGACACAGACATAGACACCATTTTAAAACTTACAAATTAAATTTTATCATTTATCCGAGATTCAAAAAATAGAATTCTTACTATAACTAATCGCAAACAAATGGACTAGTAAAGCTACCTCCTCTATAGATTGGTGGAAGATCATGACGTGTTTCATTTCTCCAAACGAGAAACCTTCTTTTCCATCGCTCATTTATCATGAAGGATCTATATCAGACAGCCAAGAAAAAGCGAACTTTAAGAACTATTTTTTGAACGACGACAACTTTCCTCTTCTAGATATACCATTAAATAATTTCTTAATGTCATCGTTATCTGTTTCACCACATGAAATTCTATCTGATCATCTTTTTAACCCTAGAGACAGCACCTTGTCCCAGTGAAATAAATAATCGTGTCCTCCGAGAGCTAGCTAGCGTCTTTTATGTACCTCTGTGCGAGTTATTTAATAAGTCACTCACGGAAGGCGTTGTACCTCCTTCCGAGAAAATGCGCACGTCTGTTCAGTTTACAAAAAAGGTGACACATCCTTAATGAGTAAAATATATATCTTAAGTAACTTTAACAAAGTTCTAGAATGAATCGAATTTAAATACGTTTTCAATTATCTTCGTGAAATTGACATTGACTTTCTTTCGCCCATCAAATTAGGCTTTGTTCCTGGTGACTCTACTAATAAACATCTTGTTTATCACTTCAACGAATTCTGCAGGCAAGGATTAGAAAAATATCATTATTTGATAGGGTATGGCATGTCGGACTTCTAGCTGAATTAAAAGCAGAAGGTATTTGTAATAGTTCTCTTACTATCTTATTGATAGACGTAAATGCGTCGATAATCCTGGACTCAGTCCACATGGCTTCTTTCAAGAAAATGGTCCCACAAGACTCTATTCTTGGATCCCCTTTGTTTCGCATCTTTATGAATGATATAGTGTCTAATATAAATTAGAATATTCGACATTTCGCCGACGACATAAGCCTACACATCCTTTCGGACCATGCCCTCTAAGCCGCATATATGCTTCACTAAGTTAAAGCCAAATAAGCCGTTACACCCCCTTTACACATGTCACCACAAAACTCTCTGGAGATAAAATCTCATAAACACCTTTGACTCTTCTTCTCAAATAACGGAAGCTGGAACATACACATCGAATACATTAAACTAAAGGTGTGGGGCAGAATCAATTTAATGCGTAAATTCAAATTTAAATTAAAAAAACTTGAAAAATATTTTTTAGCTTTATTAGGCCTTTACTTTAATACGCATATGTCACTTGGGATAAATGTTCCTCATCACTTGTTCAACCACTTGTTAGCAAAAACTCAAGATAAAACTTTAGGATCGAAAATGACTACAAACAATTTCTTCACGAACTAAGTTTTACTATGAATCAGTTTTACCTTCAATGATTCGACGATGGAATATCTTACGAGCTGATGTGCGTAACTCAAATAGTTTAGGTACCTTTAATCCATTTATTCCCGGGTTCATAAATTGACTCGCCCAAATATGCATTCCAGCAAGTATATTATTCGCTGAAAGGGAACTTTGACGAAAGAAATTGACATATCTGAATTCATCTTACATGTGCATGAGTACAGCAAACAACGCAGGCCCGGATCAGAGGGCTTCTTCGGGAGCCCTCTGATCTGGGTCTACGATGGTAGCCTATGTCCCTTTTAAGGGACGATGGGCATAAATGAGATAAATCCGAATTAGAAAAACCCAACCTTTATAATAACTATGGTTTAATCATACATACTCGAAATCGTACTAACTCTAGTTCACTAAACCCGTTCACTGCCCTACCCCGAGTGTAGTAACATAGTAACTCGGCGTCTCATTTGGATCAAAGCTGTTTGATACTTGGCCAGTGGTTTTACCAAAGGTCGAGGGAGTGTGTTAAGTCAGTAGAACAAATATTGCGCATATGCATTACATGCCTGGTAGTGAAGGGGTTAACGGTTTAATCATTTTTTCTCCATAGAAACGCTTATTAACGCATCTACAACATTATATCAAACAATACTTTCAAAGCCATTTAAAATTGCAGTTTTTCGTTTCACCTAGATAATGTTAATCGTTTGGTGTGATTAGCATCAATGCTTCCAAAGCCATTCAAAATTGGCGTTTGCTTTCGCTTAAATAATGTTCCTTTTCATCATATACTTTCAGTGTAAAGGAGTCTAAGAAATAACATATGGAGTAACGGATTAAACATAGATTGGTCTGCGTCGCTATGCCAGCAATGACCGCCGTGTCAGTTCACAACATGGACGGCAAACTATCCTGCAGCATCTGTCAGAAGAAGTTCGGCGACATGACGCTGTCATCTTGCTTCCACACCTTCTGTCCCCAGTGTCTCCAAGGCAACGTACGCCATTCCCAGAGAGGTCAGTATGAGTGTCCAATATGCGACGCACCCGTTAGCATTCCGCATGCGTCTGTTGGTGACACGCAGTTTGACATCGGCGGTACCAGTATCAGGGAACCAGCGTATAGCACAAGGCTCGGCGATGCTACGTGCGACATATGCAACGATGGTAAAGACGCCAGTCATCACTGTTTGCAATGCAAGGAGAGATTCTGCAGATCCTGCACGCATGCCCATCTGAACATGAAAGCGTCTCGTTACCATGGTGATCAAGTCGTACCCTTACACGATGAAATGGATGACTATCAGGAAAATTACTGCCCACGTCACAGTGGTCAAAAGGTGCTATTCTTCTGTTCTAAATGTGAAGTGTTAGTTTGTAACATATGCAAATTATTAGAGCATCAAGACCACGTGACAAAACTCGTGTCCGAAGAGGCCAATGAGGTTCGCGAGCGTTTATCGTCTTTGCTAAGGGACCAGTCATATTACTTGGACAGTCTGCAGGGAAGGCTTAGAAGATTTAATGACAAGAAGTATCAGTATCCACACGAACTGGAACAGGAAATCGAGAAGGTGAGAAAGCAGGCGAGTAGAATGCATCTTGAAATAGAGAGAGAAAAGACGGAATCCGAGAGGGAACTGGAGCAACACTATAACAGTTACATTAGCAAAGCTAACGAGTCGGCAGAACACCTGAGAGAGGACTTTGATGAGCGCGCGTCGCTTATTACAGAAGCCCAGCAACTACTTGATTCAAGCAATGATCTGAGGTTTTTCCGTAATGGCAGCCACCTTTGCCAGAAACTAGAGGAGACGGGCACCAACCGACGCACGGAGTCTTTTGTGAAAACGCCTGACCGTCCCTTTAAGAGATTCATTCCTGGAGCAACCAACGATCAACCTTCGCAGCGACTGGTTGGAATCGTTGCTGGAAACAAAAGTCCCACCATGCATAATGGTTCTCCTAGGAGTCACCATACTGCCAGTAAACCACCGGATCAGTACGACAGTTATTCAGAAAGATCAGATTCATTTGGCCCAGTGTCTCCTTCCCCGTCAGAGCCTATTCAACTAACACACATCTCGGACTTTTCTCTGCCACGCACTGACATCAACGGCTACGTTTATGGAGTTGCACCGATCGCTGGTCAACAGTTGGCTTGGATCAGCATACTTGACCATAACGGCATCATTCTTGTTGATAAAGATGGCAATATTGAACACAAGGTTGACCTGGGCGAGCCATGTGAAGGCGTCGCTAGTGATTCTGATGGCGGGTGCTACGTTACCTGCCCTAGAAGCAGATCTATCCTTCACGTCAACAGTAGTGGCGACATCAAACCCCTCGTGATGGACCTGAACATGGACCCCCACGGCGTGGCAGGCTGGCAGTACCTGGACACGAAGAGACGGACGATGATCGAAGAACTCTACGTGTGTTTCACCGACCCCCGCAAGCGTTCATTTTACGAAAAACCTAAGGGATGCGTCGGGATATTTTCTTTCGTTGGAGAGGATTTGGGTAAAACAGTGTCTGTTCCATCACCAGTTCGTATAGACGTTGATCTGACCACGAGGATGCTCTGCATATCTGACCACGTGAACGGCTGTGTGACAGTATGCGACAAGTCTGGAAAATACACAACTGCCCTATATACTGGTGACGATGATGAACTCTTCAGGCCACTCGGGGTGTGTTTTGATCACACTGGTCACGTGATCATTGCAGACTGGGCTGGTGGTAAGGTGAGCAGGATATCCCAGGATGGTACCCTTGTCCAGCATCTTCTAACAGACATAGACGGGCCACAGTCTGTTGCTATGGGAGACAATGGGTTGTTGTGGGTGGGAGGAAAGAAGGGCAGGGTATCTGTTTACAGTGTAAACTGAAACTCAGTGACGTCTAGTTGATATGAGTCCCTTTGTATTCAAAAATATACTTAAGATTCCCTTTTGGCTACAAATTTAAAACTTTCAGATTCGATTATGAAGTCGAGAGTCGTCTGCTCTAGAACTTACAGCAATATTTGCTATGGCCTTTTTAGTTTACTACGGCACTGAAAGAATTCATCCTTTCACCGCAGTAAGCGACTCAAATCGTCATTACAACCGGCACAGTTCCAAATCAGAGGACGCCTGAGAAGGAATTGCAAAGACCTTTAATCCGAATTAAGAGTTTCGAAAAAGCCAAAGTTTATTTAGATATGTTACCGGTATTTATTTCGTAAAAATATTTTATCCAAAACCAATTATAGCCGTTAGTTTTGAATTTGGCGGCGAAAGGGTTAATAAATCAATGCATGACTATGTCGACGGTGCACTTCCAAAAAGACGAAAATGGCATGTCGGCTAAAAGATGTAAAATATGACACGTGCGTATATATCTGAAAATTTCGTCGGCAATGCGTAATTCGTACGTGGAACCGGAACTATTTTTCTTTAAAAGTAGATCTAGTTTTGCCGGACTTGGGCTTTCGGATCAACGAGGAATCACTGTATGGACTTGGAAGTTCATCGTATGACTTCAAATATTACTGCTACTACTGCTATTGCTACTACTACTGCTACTACTACTACTGTAACAACTGCTGCTACTACTGCCACTACTACTACTACTGCCACTACTACTTCTAGTATTCTTACTACTACTACTGTCTACTACTATATATGCTGCTACCACTAATACTAATACTTCTATTACTACAACTACTCTTTCTGCTACTGCTGCTGCTACTACTACTGCTACTAGTACTCTTACCACTAATACTGTTACTACTAGTTCTGCTCTTACTACTACTACCGTCTACTACTACTGCTACTACTACTACTGCAACTACTACTACAACTACCATTCCTGATGCTGCTGCTACTACTACTACTACTACTTCTATTCTTCCTGCAACTGCTGCTACTAGTACTACTACTGCTAGTTTTCTTACCACTACTACTACTACTACTGTAGCAGCTACTACTACTACTACTACTACTACTACTACTACTTTTTCACTACTACTACTACTATAACTACTACTATTACCACTTCTGTTACTTCTACTACTTCTTCTTCTACTACAACTACAACAACTACCTTCCTCCTACGGCAGTTTCTTCTACTACTATTACTACTAATTCTTCTACTACTAGTACTTCTGCTTCTTCTACTACTACTGCTATTGCTGCTACTGCTACTACTACTGCTACTTCTTCTAAATATACTACTACGGCTACGGCTACTGCTACTACTACTGCTACTATTACTGCAGCTACTTCTGTTACTACTACTGCTACTACTGCTACTGCTGCTACTACTTCTAATACTATATCTACCCTTCCTGCTGCTACTACTTCTACTACTACACCGACCCTTCCTGCTCCTGTTGCTAATACTGCCCTTCCTGCTACTGCTACAGCTACAACTATTTCTATTACTACTACTACCCTTCCTGCTCCTGGTGCTAATACTTCCTTCCTGCAACTGCTGCTGCTACTACTACTACTACTACTCCTACTACTAACTTTCCTGCTGCTACTACTACTACTACCCTTCCTGCTTTTACTACCACTACTACAACTACTACTATAACTACTACCTTTCCTGCTACTACTACTACTACCCTTCCTGCTACTACTACTACTACTACTACTACCCTTCCTGTTACCACTCTTACTACCCTTCCTCCTACTGCTACTTCTACTACTACCCTTCCTGCTTTTACTTCTACTACTACTACTTTTACTAACCATCCTGCTCCTGCTGCTAATACTGCACTTCCTGCCATAACTACTACAACAACTACCCTTTCTGCTACTGCTACCTCTACTACAACCCTTACTACTACTACTGCTACTACTACCCTTCCTGCTCATTCTGCTTATACTACCCTACCTGCTGCTACTACTACTACTACTACAGCAACCCTTCATGCTGCTACTATTAGTACTATTTCTAATACTACTACTATCCTTACTGATGCTGCTACTACTACTTGTCCTGCTGCTAATACTACTACCCTTGCTACTGATACTACTTCTACCTTTCCTGCTTCTACTACTACTACTACTATTTCTACTTTCCTAATACTACAACTACTGCTACTACTACTACCCTTCCTACTGGTCCTACTACTACCCTTCTTGCTGCTACTACACCTACTACTACCTTTCCTGCTTCTACTACTACTACTACTACCCTTCCTACTGCTGCTACTACTACTTACCTTCCTGCTGCTATTACTACTACTACTTCTACCTTTCCTGCTTCTGCAACTACTACTACCCTTCCTGCTACTACAACTAATACCCTTCTTACTTCTACTACAACTACTACTACTTCTACCATTCCTTCTGCTACTACTATTACCCTTCCTGCTGCTAAAACTACTTCTTCTGCAACTATTGCTTCTTCCTTTCCTGCTTCTGCAACTACTACTTCTACCCTTCCTGCTTCTGTAACTACTACTACTACCCTTCCTGCTACTACTACTACTACTACTACTACTACCCTTCCTGCTACTACAACTAATACCATTCTTACTTCTACTACAACTACTACTGCTTCTACCATTCCTTCTGCTACTACTATTACCCTTCCTGCTGCTACAACTACTTCTACTGCAACTACTGCTTCTTCCTTTCCTGCTTCTGCAACTACTACTTCTACCTTTCCTGCTTCTGTAACTACTACTACTACTACCCTTCATACTGCTACTACTACCCTTCATACTGCTACTACTACTACCCTTCATACTGCTACTATTACTACCCTTCCTACTGCTACTACTACTACCCTTCATACTGCTACTACTACTACCCTTCATACTGCTCCATGTATCAGTGCTATACACTTTGCATGTAAAAGAACCAGAGGTCTCCTTCGAAACGAGTAGGGCTTTGCCCGGGTTCCTCTGTATCCGCTTCCCTCTCTCTGGGACGTCCAATTAGCCCAAAGTTGGTAGAAACGGACGTTAACAACAAAACCGAACCAAACATTTGCAACGATTAAAGGGGGGTTTCCTAAAAGGCTAAATCATATTTTGCTCGGAATGCTTTTAATATGCTACAGCGACACTAGAAAAAATAGAAACGCATCATAATAGCTAAAGAGGCGATGCATGTGTAGAATTCAAAAACACAATTCTAAATATAGAATAGCATAAGTATAAAAATGGACGCCAAAGCCATATGAGCTGGCTAAATCGTGATCTTTTGACATTTCTCGCAGTAATAAACCGTGGCTAATGTTTTATAAATGGTTATTTAGGTTTTTAAAACAATAAAGCTATAGGGACATCCCCTTTAATAATTGCGAGAAACGACAAAATGTCATGATGCGGCTGGTTCATTTGGCTCTGTCGTAAATGTTTGTAATTTTGCTATTCTATATTTAGACATCTTCAACAAAGACATTGCCTCTATTGCTAATATAAATTTGGTCTGGTGTTTCTAGTGTCAATATAGACTATTAAAAGCATTCCGAGCAAAAATAATAAAGGGGGTCTCCCTCTTAATTGTTTAAAAACCCCATACAACCATTTATAAAAAAGTGCAATGGTAAACTGCTACTTTCACCTAAATACGCGGAGTTGATACAACACAAGTAAATAAAGTACACCCCCACCCCCGCGCAATGACGTGAAAAAGATACCCTTTCCATCGAATGTGACTTGAAAAAAGAAATAGACATGTGCCTTCAGGCCTGTCCCGAAAAATGACGGAATAGGGGGAGGGTGTTGGAGGGGGTTTCCCCCTCCTTCGAAACGATTTTTTTTCTTCAAATTTGTTGTGACCAATGGTGACTTTTGAAGTTTATAATATTAAAAAAAAAATCGGAAAGGTATTGATTTAGGTAAAAATTAGAGTGGGGTCTTCTTATTTTACAATGTAATACCTTCACATCAATACGCCGAGGTGATACAGCACAATTAAATAAAGCCCCACCTCCGCGAAATCATGTGAAGAAGACACTCTTTCCATTGCATGCGACTTGAAAAAGAGAATAGACGTGTGCCTTCAGGCTTCTCCCAAAAAATGACGGAGTAGGGGGAGGGGTTCCCCTCCTGCGAACCGATCTTTTCAAATTTGTTCTAATATATGGTGTCTTTTGAAGTATATAATATGCCTTTCAAAAAATCGGAATAGGTATTGAATTAGGTAAAAAATAGAGTGCGGTCTTCTTATTTTACAATATAATACTTTCACATAAATACGCAGAGTTGATACAACACAAGTAAATAAAGTACCCATTTATGTGAAAAAGATACCCTTTACATTAAATTTGACTTGCAAAGAAACTTCTTAAGTCCGTCTGAGATTGCAATTTTGCAAGCTTTAAACGTCTGCTAACGCCGCATGTTTACTGTAGCGGAAAGTTGTCGAACCAGCGAAAACGACAATTAGTTAATGAGCGAACATAACACAAATGAGCAAACTGCAATACATAGACCTATTGAGAATGTAGTATGATATGAACGGCTGCTATTTAGATAAACGAATGGTAGATTCCATAGTAGATGATTTATTTTACTAAATTGAGATCATTCAAATATCTTTTTACGAAATTAAGGTATTTTCAAGGCGATTTGCCTCTGAAAAAACTTACCTCGGCAATTATTTTTTTTAGGGGGGGGGTTTCAAATCATCAGCATTTGCGAATTATAAAGGATTGATTATTTTTTGCTTGGAATGCTTTTAAAATTCTACACCGACACTAGAGAAAATATAACCAAATCACATTAGCTAAAAAGGCATTCTAAATATAGAATTGCAAACATGTATGCCAAAGCCGTTTGATATTTCAAATGGGGGGCGGGGGGCGTACGCCGCTTTCGCCCCCCTTTAAATCCGCCTATGGTTCAAGTGTGGCTGAGTTAAAGGGGGTCCCTAAAACTGGAAATATTTTTTGCAGTTTTTGTAAAAAGTGTATAAAATGTTTGATAAACACCTATCGTGGAGAAAAACAACGTATTCGGTTTCTGCAAAAAAATAAGTGAAACAAAAATGTTCATGCAGAAAAAGATTGCGGACATTTAGTCGCGTGGTGACAGTTTTGGACAGAAATCGGGCATGTGCGTAGACGTTAGGGCTGAAACGAGTACCCGGGTACCCGCGGGTCGGGTAGAAAGTGGCGAGTACCCGGGTACAAAATTACTACCCGTTACCCGATGTCAACTTTCATTATAAATGTATATTAGTTTAATTGAACAATACATTTGAAATATAAGCTTACGCTCCCCATAGATTATGTAAGATTAAACTTGTTTCTATATATTTATCACAAGAACACATGTACATGTATACCAGAAGCTATTGTCTGAATAAACAATCACACACGGGCACATTAATTTACCTGTCCAGATCATGTATATATGTCAGCGTCGGCATATTAGATCCTAAATTGGGTCATCATTAATCTGTCGCCTGTTCAATTAGGTCAAACCGTATGCACGTGCGAAAAAAAACACCAAAGCAATGTAAAGTCTTGTTAATCGTTCTGCCTATATACGCGAGTTTTCATTAGTCATTCGAGTGATTTAAAAATAGAGGGGTGTTAGCAGTGTCTCTCAGATCGGGATTTATATGAATCGAATAAGTAAAAAGTGTAGTTAGTTCTAACTCTGTAATATTGTGCAAAAAATACGAATGTTCATATAAATTTATTTTTCTTTATCGGCTCGTCACTATAAAAAAAAGTCGGCTCAATCAAAACAGAAAGAAATAGCTTGCATTCAAAATGCTATGTTACTACAACAGATAATTTTACTTTATGCTTTTTGAAGAAAATTCGTCTGTTGTAAATAAAAGATTGGATCAGATCAGACGCGAGGATACTCATAGTCGTCACACTTTTATACTGATGCTTGAACATCATATCGATCATATCGTCGGTGCTCTGCCAAAACCTCGTATCTTCCACTTCGGTAAATCGGCACTTACTTGGTTTTGCAAATATTCGTCGATGCTTGTCTAAAAACACGTGATTGCCATTTTGGGAACTGGCTCTTACGTAGTTTTAGAAGAAATCGTCTGTTTTCTTCTAAAACCACGTATGTGTCATTTTAGGAAGGGTGTAATCAATTTAACATGCTTCTAAACAAGCACGGGTACCCGGGTACCCGCGGGTAATCGCCAGACGGGTACCAGGGTACAAAATGTGTACCGGTTTCAGCCCTACTTATCTGGAGCCCCTTTTTACAGGCGAAATTGTGATATCCTTTGGAAATAGTTTGAATCATTCAAACCTTTACCTTAATTACTACTTTTAGACGCATCCTCAATGAAAGTACATGTATCTAATAAAAATGATGAGTATCTGATAGAGACAAAAATGCCTTTTTTGAATGGTTTTGAAAAAACTGTGAAAACTGGAATGTTTGCTAATTATGAGCAAATGCTCCATTTTCCACCATGTTTTCAAAGGTAATATTTTACAGAGGTGTGAAAATGTGTTTATTTGAGGTTAAGGGGTTAAACGTTATACCCTGACTACAGTGTAGACAAACTGTTGGGAAAAGGTATCATTCTGAACCCAGTCTTGTTCTGCACTGCTTGCACATGCAACAAGCCCCCACCCCCAAGAAGAGCTTCACCATGTTTACCTCTTTGACCTGGTTCCAGAGATCTTCTTCCACCTGGTTCACCTCCAGCGGAGGCAGCGTGAACTTGAAGTAGGGTCGCAGGTTCTTGTAGATGTAGATGTAGGGGCCAGAGGCAACGGCGATGGCTGAAATACCATAATTACTCTATGTCTTCAGTTATCTCAGCAAATTACTTTTATTGTCTTAAAACTAGAACAAGGGTATTTAACCATTTAATATTGTACCCAAATCATTCAGTCCTTTGGAGCAGTCTGATCAGGGTCTGCACTATTTGATCATACCCTACTGGTCAAAGACTTTAAGTTATTACAGTAAATCCACTCCTGCTGTGCTAATAAATATTCATTGAAGTGAAAATTGAAGGTAAGCATAGGTTCAGGTAACCTGTGTGTGGCATTTAGTCTGAATCTGTTTACATCTTGCACTTGAAAATAACAGGCTGGAAAACATCCAGCCATAAAGACATTGTAATTAGTAGTTTACATGACTTTAATTCCAATTAAGTAGCACCTTTTCCTTTAATGCAGACTTACTCCTTCCTATTTCAATTACATTTAGTGTGAAATCAGTGTAATCAACCCATGTAATATATTTAAATTTAACACTTTATAAAAATACCACTGTGATACCTATTG
>JAULCE010551047.1:0-16373 GCA_032359355.1 Macoma nasuta | reverse complement strand
TCGGACTTAGCGGGACAGCTGAACTTAAATTTTGACTAAGCGTCCGTCGAACGGGTTGCAGGTTCGAAACTCGGTAGAGGAGTGAATTATTTCAAAATATCAATGATCCTGTTCTGTGCAGTAGTAAAGCCATGTGGCACTTCAGCATGAGAAACATAAGAGAAAAAACCTAATACAGCGTATTTTGGTAAAGTCATTCCGTTATTTCTGTTTGTTCAATCTTCATTCAGTATCCTACTATTTATTGCTTTAAGTTCGGTTGTGAATATGTGCTCGGGTAATTAACCCCCTCACATTCGGAAACTATTCTGCACATGTGCAGTATTTCGTCTGCTTCCATTTCAAAATTCCAAGCTGAACTTATTATTTTGCAAAAATATTGTTATACTATGGTTCGGGGTAAGTAGTGAAGGAATTAAAGGCGTTTTCGGCAGTAAGGGTATTTCTTTTCTAAATAATAGATTTTGTTTAAACTTTGTAGTTTGAAAGAACTTACAAACACTTGTTGAAATATGAAATAAAAGATAGGGGTCACCGATATTTTCAAGATTTTATTGACTCTTTTTAGTGACAAAGTTTACATTTTTCTACGGTTTCTACTTAATCTTGGGCAAAAGTATCGACCGAATTAAGACTATGGTTCTAGGTAAGCAGTGAAGGAGTTGAAACATGTTCATGTGCATCGCATAGTAATCATGGCGTGAATGTCTCAAAAATTACATAAGGCTCGGTTTTCAAAAAGCATCTCGAGTCGAGATATTGCTGAAACTCAAAATTTCAACATTGGATATCTCATTCAATTGTATTGCCACTGCACTAGAATTTCGTCTGCCTGTGAAACATTCCATTTTTGATACCAAAGTCAACAAAACCATTAGACTAATGATGTAAATGTAGTTCATATTTATCACAGACAGACGAAATTTTAGTGCATTTTTGAAACATTCACGCCATGTTCCATGTTCCACAGGCAGACAAAATTATAGTGCAGTAGCAACAAAATTGAGGTCAATATTTGAGATGGAAATTTTGAGTTTGAGCACGATCTCGACTCGAGACGCTTTGTGAAAGCCAGGCCAGTACTTCAATTAATTTGGTATAATCCAGGAGTTAACGATAATTTCTAAGGGGTTGAAAGGTAACACTCTACCCGAAGGTATGTACTGTTTTTTTTGTATTTTTTAAATATGGTGTAAGAAGCACTGTTAACCAACACTGAACATACTTATATTACGAAAACTGACGAATTTAATTAGATATTAAAATACTGAA
Source organism: Macoma nasuta (assembly GCA_032359355.1). NCBI lineage: Eukaryota > Metazoa > Mollusca > Bivalvia > Cardiida > Tellinidae > Macoma > Macoma nasuta. Next base: position 15,101 of record JAULCE010551047.1, on the reverse strand, counting down.
ACACATGAAGGTTAAATCTATAATCGTCCAGTGATAACTTTTTACCCATTGCGCAATTGATACGTAGGACACTGATAACGTCTTACGAAAAGAGGAATTCATTGGATAAAAAATAAAATGTTGTTGGAAATGGAGCATCTACAGAATGCATTAGCAACAAAGACGATCAAAATGATGTGCTTAATGGTAAAACAACTTCAATTTATGATGAATCTTGTGTTGTATTATGGCAATATCTGACATGCAAATAGATCTAGAAATAATATGTAATAAACTAAAAACCAATCGAATTTTAACAAACCACGACGAAATATGCCACGTGTGAAACATTGATAAAATACGATACAACACTATAGACTATACACTCAGTTCAAATATTATTCATGAGGCGTCCCTCAAAGTCTAAAAGCAGTAAATAATTATGTATACAATAATTACACAATAAGTATAGCATTTAAGTATGTGGTAGTTATGACAGCAACCAGGGGCGTAGCCTGTAGGAAATCAATATGCATTCACATTTTCTAAGAGGAGAAATACATGAATTCACCATAGATAACCTTATAAGTTGTCATTATGAGCAATCTAATAAAGATAACAACTTCGAGTATTATTTATGTTTAATTTCTATTTGGCCAAAAACTGTCTATCATACGAACGAACACACGTACTGACGAACACTGCACACACACTTCTCTACTCCTCTGATACTAAACGACTACTCCACTGGTACACATTCAGCCTAGCCTTACTATCTACATCTTCCGAACACACGCTTCATGTCAATCATCAACTTTAAACATCTAACAACTGACCACTAATTGGCCCTAGTACAGTTTCTCTTCCGCCCATACATAGTATATGTGCATATTAGCTGCCATCAAAATATGATAATGATGTTATACAACAAATATGTAGTTCTATAGTATATATGTATAGCTATCCATCTATATGGCACGTGTCAGTGTATTGTTCATGTTTTAATGACTGTGTGACATGTGTTGTTCCTTTATTTCAAGACAAAACATTTCTAGCGTTCTAGACTATGATAAATTTAACGAGACTGAAATAACTCATGTATACTTTTATTTTCTTCTTAATTATATACATGTATTCAAACTTAGAACTAGAATTGAGCATAACACTATCCAATCTCCAGCAGCTAAAATTTATAGGCCACAACAATTTGTTGAAGTACTACTTGTTCAGTTGTTTATATTGAAGGTTGAGTTAAAAGTAAAGCTAACTAGTTCTTTCTATTTCACAATTAATCGAAGTCACCCAAATTCCAATAGAAGTTTGAAAAGTAGCTAAAATTCAGTATAAAAAACACCATAGCACATAGCACATGTTAAGTGACGCTGCTTTATGTTTTGAAGCAGCAGCTGACAAACTGAACAATCGTAGTATACAAAACAAGGAGCGATATTGATTTCTGCTCTGCTTCATGTGTGCTATTTTACCTTTTAGTCTGTAGATCGCAAATATAATAATTTAACACACAGAGAACACACCAACTGTTTGCTTTTAGGGCAACAACCCTAAGTTTTGTTTATCTATACAAATTGTCCTACAGACAATGTACGTCCTATGTTTACAATTAGAGTTTAGGTTCTTAAAGAAATATAATACATTACTTGTAGATCTTAATATATTCGCACTTCTCCTAACCCTTTATTGTTATTGCATATTTGCAATTCTTATTATTGTTTCAGTTTTAAAAACTGTAAGCGATCTACGCCCCCTCAACAGAAGGGTAACAGGAGTTACAAAACATGTGGACGGACGCACAGACACACGCGCGCACGGAGGCACGGACGCACGCATGGACGGACAGAGACCATTACTATATCCCCCGACCAATCAGGTGGGGGGATAACAATAACCTTCTTTGTAAGCAATGTTTTATACACACGAAATATATTTAGCAAGATAAAACTCGTTTGTTTGTAGAGCAGGTCTTTTCTTCGTTCTAATTGTGTATTAGGATTGAAACACTGAAATAGCTCAGGTGGCGAATAAACTAGAAACAACAGCTTAGAACTAGACGGTTGATTTTATCACAACATCATATGCCTCCCCCATGGCAGAGTTTGTCAATAATTGTTTACTGAATTTGTTTTATAGTCCTCTAATAACTTCACAAAAAAAATCGCGTCGATACGAGCTATAGTTATCAAATATTTGACCTCTAAATGTGATTTTGACTTTGAACTCATCTGGTTGAAACACGCGCTTTGTAGTTTGTCGCAGTATGGTGACCATTTGTGGCAAGTAATTTCAATTTACGTTAAGGGGTTCAATAAATATAGAGTGGCCCTGAACTCTATGCATATGCCTCAGGGTAGCCATATAACCTGGTTTCTGACGTCACTTTTGTTACAACGTCAAGCAAACAGTGTCAACGTGAAAACTATGCAAACTGTTTGCTGATCGTCATGTTAATGCGGCAAGCAATTCTATTTCTCCATCGAAACATAACTGCTGGCGTTTATAAAAGACTTGTTGACTATTGACGGAAGTACATTAGACTATTTGCTTCCTAACAGTTTGGAGACAAAAACCTACGTTAGCCCAAAACTCAGAAATGATGTTATTTCAAATGGGTTATACCGACACGCATATTAATTAAATGTTACAATGATAAGTCCTTGTTACCCCCATGACCGAGTGGTAACGGTAAAGAATCTCACTGACATAGTACTCAATCTTTGTTCTTTACCGGCCGTCGGCTATTCCAACATTTTCATGTGAGAAAATATTCCGTCTGATTTGCACCCAATTAAACCTACTACTTGTCTTTGCCTGAAAGTACATGCCCCAATTTCACATTGAATGATTACGTTTAAATCAACTGGATTAATCTTAACGCAAGTTTGCAGATAAAACAAAATATCCAGTATGCAGTACAAGTGTACATTTTGAAACTTATCTATGATACAGTCAAACTTCGTTGGCTCGAGCTTGGTTGGCTCGAGTTTATGCTTGTCGAACACAATATTTATTGACCAAAACATAAAGTTTTGTTGTGTACGCACATAGTTAGTTGCAGTGACTATTTTGATACGTTACTATGCCATAAGTGACACTTTTGTGGGTATAACACATCTGTAATATAGCTGAGACTTGATATATAGAGAGTGTATGTAAATGTGGTAATATCTAACTTATACTTATCAAACGTCCAGTGCTACTTTCACTTTAACATCAGTGATCATGTAGACATACATGCATCACTGTATGTCTTCTTTATAAGGAAGGAAACTTGTGTTTATACAAATGGATCAGCTATAATTAGTACCATTTCCTTCGTAGAAATTGTATAAAAACATCACCTGGAAACGTTTCCGCATATATTACTGCGATCATCGCGTCTTTTCAGGTGTATCGATACCATATAAGTCACGTTTTGCATCGTAAATATCGTTAAAAATAGAATCATAACAAAATCATGAACAAGTCAATTTATCTTCCTTCCATAGATACTAAAACACTTATGTCATAAGGACGCCGGCTTCAGCCGGGCGTCAATAACATACAATAAACACTGATATAATATAGGAGTGCAATGCAGAGTACGTATATTGTTTAATTTGCGCCAATAGTCGTATGGCAATACAAGATATGACTCAATCAGTCGATAGTGGATCTCCAGGTCGGATGCTACTGACTGTAAAGATCGAAAATACCAGCACATAAAATCGCAGATGTCAACAAGCGCTCACCATACACACACATCAATTAAAATATACATGTGGCGTATACCCATTCATTAACTCTCCATTAATTTTCAGGATTAGAGAGTTTTTCAAACAATACAAATATACTGGGATTTTACCTTTATCCTAATGTAAACTTGTCATTTGTTTTAGTTTGAAAAAGTTAAGATAATGAATGCAAACTGTATTTTAAGTCAGAGAAAGTCCTCGTATCCGTCAATTCCTGAGCAGCAACACTCGGTCCCTGCAGGTTTTGTCTCCATATTTGTTCAGCAATTGACAAATACTCGTTCTTTCCCCTATACGTAAACGACCAAACATCGTTTAATCTGAAAACAAAAACTGAAATGTGTTAAAAAGTTGTAAATTCGTAGCCTGTATAACCTCGAGCGTTGAAATATTCACTCCACTCTCACTTATATAACCACACACCTTTATTTTCTGAGGGAGAAATTGAATTGCTTGCCTCAGTATCATGACGATCAGCAAACATTTTGCACAGTGTTCACGTTTTCGGGAAAATACTACTGCACTAATGGCAAACAGTTAAAAGTATATGCATATATATCATTTTTTTCCTTCGACTTAGGCATGTGTCATCAAAATCAAGATACTTACAGAACTTCAAAAAATCGAATCGAGCGGGTTTTTGCTTGACGTTGTATCAAAAGTTACTCCAGAAACCACGTGGTATGGCCACCCTGTGGCTGTTGACCTTTAAATGTGGCCTTCTCAGTAAATAAATATGATTGTAAAATGCGCTCTGTATGTCTTCTCAATGATTTTGTGTTAGTTGATATCCTTCAAGCGGTTCAAAGTATTTGGATATGACATAATTTGCGAGCTTTGACCTCTTAGTGTTTCCTGACCGGTAATCAAGCTAGATGAAACATGTGCTTTGCACTTTGACTCAATATGGTGAATATTAGTGGCAGGTACCTTTAGAACCCTTCATTCGTCAAAACATCGAGTGGACACGAAATATAGTCATTTAACTTAGTCATATGACATTTGCCATCTAATTGAGATACCTTGATCTTAAACAAAGCTGAGTGTAATGTGTTTTGTAAATCATCTTTAAATGGTAAACATTTGCGGTTAGGTATTCAAAAACTATGCAAGTGAAGCGGTACGAAATAAAGTCATGTGTTATTCGACCTCTAATTGAGAACTTTAACTTGATCCAAGTTCAAAGTTCTTCAATCGGTTCAAAATGTATGAATCGAACACGATTTGTGACATACAACTGGACTGAGAGAAATACAGACGGACGATCGGGCTAACGGACGTACTAACATTTTGGACTTATAGGATGTTTGTTCTTTAAAAGATATAAAGGAATAACTACTAAACATTGAGGGTTTAGGGGCTAGACGTTATAAATCTTTTGATCATTTTGTCTTGGGATCATACTCCTAGCTCCTAATTCATACCTTTTCTTGTCGAGAATAGTTGCGCATTGTTTGTCTTTGTGCAAACTGCGTGTGGCAGATATTTTACATATCGACCATGTTGAAATGAATTTGAAATTTCTGTTTAAGCTCTTACATATACTTCTCAAACAACATCTATCTTTGATGTCTCTTTCATATTTATGTATAACCGATAAGTAGATAAAACCATGTGTTATTACGCAATAGCTCGTGAGCTAGGCTACCCTCGTTTAAAGGACTTGTTGTGTCCGGCCGCCGAGATGGTCAACCTTGCATTGCGGTGTATAGAAAATGTTGTGATGGTTTTCGGTAGTCTAGACCCTCAGATATAAGAATCCGTTTGACGGTTTTCGGTATCCTCGAGTTTCTCGCCATTTAAGATGGCGTCTCAAACGGCCGTCTAGAAATACTCCAATTACTATTAATTTGGGCATATGTGTATAGAGTTTGATGCTTAATAATAATTCGATGTCAAATACTATTCTGATTTAGAACATTCATTGCTAACCTCTTTAAAGTGACTTTAAAGTCAATATGACGTCCCATATGATCGCCATAGTGCCGAAGCATCACTAATTTGTCAGCTGTTGTTTAAATTTAAGTCATAACATCATCATTTGACCTGGAATCATCACATGGTTATCTAGCTAGTACATTGAATCTAAACGGTATTATCATTGAATAAATTTGTACAATTTTTTTTCGAACAAATTCACGACAACGCCTACTAAATTGAAAAATAGGATTATAGATCAACGTAGAAAGAACTATGTTCATAAACGCCGAAAAACGTCTGAACGGATCTGCAATTATCTTTAAATCTGAGTTTCAAATGGTTCCGAAACATATAAGACGGCGAGTAGCTCGGCATTTCATCTGGCTAAATCTTTTAGTTTTTAATCAAACACGTAAGTAGTCAAAGTATACAAGTTGTGCAGTATAAGAGGATTTGTCTTACATTGTAAACCCTCATATTTGAGTTAGTTTCTGACATGGTAAACAATATTGACGTTTTGTTATAATCTCATATATCCCACATATTTACGTGTTCAACCTTATGATTGAAATAATATCGATTAATTACAGTTTGTAAGGACTAAGGCAAACAAATGATGAAAGAAATGCATTGGCATTAATTTTTAAAAACAAATGAATTTAAGTGCATGCATCTTGAGATACCTGTACGTATTCGCGACAATATATACAGGGGTGTATATTTATACAGGCACCGTAGGCACGTGCCTACACTTTTCAAACTAAAATTAAAAAGAAATCGACTTATATGCAATCACAATAAAGGGTTTGGAGGATTGTGAATAAATATAGGTCTATAAGTAATGAATGAAACTCTTAATGTACACAGTGAACGAATAAAATAAAATGCATAGTTGCTGCCAAAAAGGCAAACCGTTGTTGTATTACCTGTGTGTTTCCTAGTATGTGTCAAATAAATGGGCCACGTCACGCGAAAATGGGCACTCGGACATAGCAAACACTGTAGCCCTAGACCAGCCGCCTTGTCACTAATTATATCATAATGTTACTACGACATGCACATGTAAATGCGGCTGTCCGCTAGACTCGGCTGTATTCCATGACTAATCTATTAAAAAGTTGGATACCAAGCAAATTTGCTTTATTCAACGGCAGTTCTGCCAAATTCACTGAATAACACAATTCTGCTCTAGTTCCAAGCAATACTGCCGAGCAGTCACATACAACACAAAGCTGTCATATCTCTTAGCAATGCTGCTTTATATCCCGGCAATGCTGATATATCTTAAGCAATGCTGCTTTATCTTCCGGCAATACTGCCATATCTCTAAGCAATGCTGCTTTATATCCCGGCAATGCTGTCATATCTCTTAGCAATGCTGCTTTATTTCCCGACAATGCTGCCATATCTTAAGCAATGCTGCTTTATATTCCGAAAATACTGCCATATATGTAAGCAATGCTGCTTTCAACAATCAGTACTGATAAAACATAATATAAAAATTGTAACTGTATCTTCAACAATACCGCCAGATAGAAACAGTACAACTTTTAGATAAGATAAGCGCTATCCTATAAATCACTATGTACAACCGAACAGATAAAGAGAGGCAACTCTTGCCAACTTCTTGCAAGGTAAATACAGAGTTACCTCCCTTATGACTGAAAATCGTGTTTCAAACCTAACATTCGAAACTGTAGATCAACATTTCCGAAAATTCCTCTCCCATTCTTACATTTCACATAAAACTCTCTCTGAGTTGGCATATCTATCCAGTGTGCGATAGATTGCAGTTCTGGCTTCATAGAGTCTTTCATAACAATAGATTTAGTACCCTGGTTATCTGTGAACCATTTAACCCTTTAATTTTTCAAGAAATGAATTAATGACTGTAATACCCTGTATTACATACATACAAACATACAGATGAAATACGAATACTTCCACTTAGGCTTTGAAGAGAAGCATTATTAAATGTTAATAAATTAGCATAGGCTTGACCCGAAATCCTGCGACAAACAAAATGAAGTGGTCGACTGTGTCTTAAATATGTAGCCCTGAACCTCTATACGTGGAACTGGTAATGCTTATTTGCATATCACCATATTATACGTTCATCTAACGTTTTATTTCAGCCAATAGCGGAACGTTACACTATTTGACCGTTTTAGAACTATTTAACTACACGAGTTTACTTATATTTCAAAATATGTATGTTTACTTTGATTTCACACCATATTTTATTCTTTTCACTAATTGCATTCAATGATATAAAAACTGCAAGACGGTGTTGTTAACTTCCTTTATTGTTTAAAAGCATGTTATACAACAAACATTATTTTCAATGTAACGGTCACATTTTATGAATAAATACAAGTGTCCTATACTAAATAGGTACACATAGAACAATGATTGGTTTTACCAAAAGGTATTATATTTCTTTGAATTAATATTCAACAACCCATAACCACATATATTTTCATAAGGACGCTGCAGGGTACATTTACAAAATTACAAATAACCGTTGAGTCATCCACTTCTAAAATAGTTGTCACTTGTTTATTGTTTATTCGATGTTCAACAACTGTCTAAGCCGCTTTGTTTAAAGTATTAGCATTCTGGTTTAAATAGAGTTAATTATATTTGACCACTTTGATTTTCTACCTTTTACTGTTTGCTGAATACCAATCCTATTCCATATGCCAAAGTATTTGCAAAAAGTGACCGCCTGCCAATCGTTTTATTACCCAACCGACAGTTTTGTGTAGTGTATTGAAATGACTCTTACCCAATGTTTCTGATTGCATGCGGAAATTAAAGTTAAACCTTCGTGGACATGGTATTATCATGAGATGGTATTATCATGAGTGTTTATCGAAATGTTACGACAAAATTTATTCTGAATACCTATTTAAACCATCAAAGGGGTGTAGCTTGGTGGAATTCAATGTGTAGTCAACATTGTTGAAAAGGAGAATAACATATAATAAGTACATATCAGCTGCTGCCAACATATGACAATGGACATGACGAAAACTATGAAGTTCTATATTATTTATATCTATCCAAACTATATGACACGTGTCGGTGTATTGATAAAGTTTTAATGACTATGTGGCAGATGTTATTTCTTGATTTCAAGACAAAACATTCCTATCTTTTCGGGCTATTATGAATTAACAAGACTGAAGTTACTCATATATACTTTAATTTTCTTTGTTTTCCCTACTTCCTAAATCATATCTTCAAATTTAGAGCCAGAAATGCAATTGACACCATCCTATTTCCAGCAGCCAATAATATTTTGCCACAACAATTTGTAAAAGCATTGGTTCAGTTGTTTATTTGGAAGGTTGTTCTATGCTTTGAAGCAACAGTCATGACAAGCTTCACTGTAAACGAACAGTCGTAGTTTATAAAACAAAGAACGGGATTGATTCATACTCTGCGTCCAGTACGCCATTTCACCCCTTAGCATGCGGATCGCAAACATAACATAAAAATCAAACAGTTTCGTTCCAAAGTCAACGAAACGATTAGACTAACGATGTCAATGTAGTTAAGTTTTGGGCCACGTCACGCGAAAAAGGGGCATTCGGACATATAAAAAGAGTGCTGGTGACATCTTCTTTTCAGCTGGTGAATGTTTTTAAGTAATTAACACCACTCTTATTTCATAAGATAATATGCAAATAAATTGGTCTCACTCGAAAGGGTCAATACAATCTATAAAATATCGGTGACCCCTATTTTTTATTTCATATTTCAATAAGATTTTGCATGGTCGTTCAAGCTACAAAGTTTAAACAAAATCTATTATTTAGAAAAACAATCACCCTTACTGCCGCAAATGCCTTTAAATGTCGCAGTATTGATATAAATTGCAATTCGTCGTGTGAATGTTACACTTCCAACACATAGTTTGCACTTAAAAAATTATTTAGAAAGGTTACAGGTACATCTGTCAACACAGCGTCAATTCATAATAATTTATTTGGAAAAAATGAATAATCAGGAAATCGACTTAACCAAGTTCGAAGTAACGAGGTTTGACTGTAGTTAGAATTACGGAGTATAGTATTGTTCACAGTTTAACCCCTTCACTGCCAAGAGGGCTTTGCACATGAACAATAGTTTGTCTACTTCCGTTAAAGACTTAACACACTCCTTCGACCTTTGGTAAAAATATTGGCTGAGTGTCAAACAGCTTGGATCCAAATGAGACGCCGAGTTTCTCGGCGTCTCATTCGGATCCTATATGCTTGCATATGTTACTACACTTGGGGTAAGGCGATGTCTTCTCGTAACAAATACTTTATTTAAAAGTGTTCCACTAATATCGTGCTAAAAGCATTATCTTAAAAAATGGATCAGGGGCCGTTTTCATATAGCTCCCAAGAAAAATCTCAAACTTAAGTGAAATTTTCAAACGCAGCTTTTCTATTTTTACCCACAATACTTCAATGAAACTTTGCATGCTTGTGTAAATCGTTATATTTTCACAAGCATACAAAGTTTCATTGAGCTTTATGAATACAGCCCCAGATAAAACTACTTATACCTTCTGTAAATATGCCTCAATGTTATATTTGGATCTTATAACGGCAATATCGATGGAAAGTGAGATAGGATTCCTTTAAGATCCAGTATTTTACTTCAATAACTTCTCTCTTGTGATAAAATATTATTTGGGTAAGTCATTCGAAGACAACGTGTTCAGATAGATAAATTGCTGTTTTCAAAATTAGCAACATGTTCGTATATACTATAAATCCTGATATCCTATATCGATATACAGATATAATATTATGCTTTTGTAACCAAAATTAATCAATGTGTCTTGAATTACACCATTGTCCAGTCAACAGTATGAATTGTTGCTCTCATGCAATCTAACGTCTTTAGAGTTACCACCATTGTCGGTAACCATCAGTATTAAAGGACACAAGCATTACTGTATAATGAGTGCGAAAAGATATATACAGTCGGCCCTCGATTATTCGAACTCGGTTACTCGAACTCCCGAAATTTCGTTTCTACTGATTACTGTACTCCGATCATTGCTGTAGATGCCATTTGTACAAGACAGAACCACTCGAAATGTGAATTTCATTCGCACTTCGGATGATTCCGACTTGTACAAATAATCTCTACAACTTCGAATAATCGAGGTTTGACTGTAATTTCAAAATCAATGTACTTTGGTCCTTGTGAATAACAAAGAGAATATGGTATCTTACACAAGAGTCTGCACTAAACATGAGCGTTATACTATATAGTCCGGACAGATGATTTGTCCCATTAAACAACACATACATGGATATGATGATATTATACAATTACTAAAGAGACTCAGGACTTAGAGTGAAAACATATTATTTATAGCATGACGCTTACACTCACTAGACATATAAGGTGTTTGTGGCTGTTACAAATCTCGGATCTCGCGAGAGTTACGTAACACCGGTGTACGAGTTTCAAATATGTTAACATTGTTTTCAATGGCTTTTATCAATATTTGATACGTGTTACTTGATCAATTAAATGCAATGTGAAAAATGCATTTTTCACATTGCATTTAATTATTCGTTTGTATGAGTGTAATGGTAAATGACTTTATATGGTTCTAAACAGAAGAAACATGTGAATTTGATCACATAGAAAAGAGTCGATATAATCTTTAAAATATCGGTGACCATTTTTCATTTCATTTCATATTTTAACAAGTTTTGCACGGCCTTTGAAACTACAAAGTTTAAACAAAATCCATTTTTAAGAAAAAGTCACCGTTACTGCCTCAAACGCCTTTAAAATCTGCGATGACAAACGAGTCCCTGTATTTAATACAACCGTGTTAAAACAAGAAGATTATTCACGGAAAACACAATGCATTTTAACTGTTACCTTTGGTGAAATTTCAACCATACACGAGTCAACATGCTATTACATCAAGTTGGTTAATCTGTATGTATAATATAATGTGTGTTTTGTATAATTTAAAAAAATACTTAACCCTTTACACCATAAATGCGCCTTTTGACGCCTCTGTAACAGATGACATTAATTTTGAAAAAAATGTGGAAAATGAAGCATTTGCTGATACAAAGTTATTTCAAATTTAACATTTTTATATCCGTTAGATATGCTGTCTTGTTAGATATTTTCATCGTGGATGAGCCTAAAAAAGCATATTCTTTGGAAGACTGTAACGTAAAGATAAGTAATTGTAGTAACTCGGCGTCTGATCCAGCTCCAAGCTGTTTGACACTCAGATAATACTTACTCCACCAAAGAAACTATATATAAATATGAGCAGACGACAACAAGTACAGACGAAAATATTGCAGACAACAATTGTCGATGTTTCAAAGGATATTGAGCAGAAGACTATATCAACAACCAAAATGTTCATAATCTTATGTCTGAAAAGCAATATGGCTCAGACAATTTAGGAAAGAAGTGGGAACAATTTAACCTCGTGCTCAATTACCTTATTTGAATTTTATATACAGTAAAACCCCGATAGCTCGAAGCTATTGGGACTAGTTTTACAAGCCAGAATAACCCGAAGTGCACTTTGGGTAATTCGAACTTGCAGAGATAACTTCACACCCATGATATGAGTATAGAAAGCAATACAAATGTAATATAAGTGCAGCTTATAAAATCGACTAATCAAGAAATCGACTTAACCGAGTTCGAGCTATCAAGGTTCGAATGAACACTGTTCATGTCTCACTAAAACATCGACTTACTTTACAAAATAAGTTTTAAAAGTATATTTACCAGAAAACGATGATTGAAATATGTCCTTAGCCAACAGTCCCGTATGCATATTCCATATGTATAGGTCAAGATCAGCATACTTTAATTGTTTGAGGATCTTCATAATTTTCGGTGATTGAAAAAAATAGTTCAAAGAATGTGATTCTGATCAGACGACACGTTTTAAATCTGTGTCTATACAGTATGCACCTGTCTGAGGCTTGTTATTGCTATATCCTTTGAGAGACCGACAATTGTCGTCTGCGGTATTTTCGACTGCACTTTTTGTCGTCTGCTCATATTAATACATATTTATCTAAATTTAATTGGCAGAATAGGTACACTATGAGTGTCAAACAGCTTGTAGCTTGATCAGACGCCGAGTAACTCGGCGTCTGATAAGCTAATCTATTTGCAAAGGTAACTACAATTACGGTTTTTACGTTGCAGTGTTCTAAAGGATTTCTCGAACATTCGCTTCAACGGTAGAAGACATCTGGATATCATGGTTATCTGGTATTTATGGTAGTTTAAATATTAAATCTTAACTTTGTGGCATACATGTTATGTTGGCACCGAACGAGTGAAAATTCAAATAACAAAACTATGAGAATAAACAAGCTCACCTCCTTCCTCCAGCATACTATCGACGAGTGGTCCAGGAGAGTTTAATGTAGAGTGGTCGTGAGAGCGCGAGAGCGCGCCTATAAGCGTGAGGCGTTTTGTTCGTTCGATGTCCACTGAATTACCCCACAACACCCACCACCCAACTTTGTTCGGTTGTTCTCTCATTGTCCGTGGAATTACCCCCTAACACACACACACACACACGCACACACACACACACACACACACACACACGATCCGATGTGTTAAAAGCTACCCTAATGACTTAGTTTGTAGCACAGGTTAATGTGTTACATACCACGCTTTTTGTGCTACGAAAGTAACTAAACCTAATCTGTGATCACTGATGTAGCACATCACGTGCTACTTATAACGGTTAAACACACACACACACACACACACGCACACACACACACACTTTAAGTGTAGATAAAGAAAAACTGCGAGAACTTATTCAGCATGCGGCGGGCCGCTTGTGGCCTATTTCAAACTTCTGGTGTAAAATCAAGTTGACAGCCAAAATTGCTCAGAATAATACACGAATAAGTTAAAAAACGCATACCCATAATTATTTCAAAAATCTCACAAAGAAACAAAGATACAGTTCTGAGTATTACACACATTAATAAACTCAAATTAATGCATATTTGAGCAACATTTCATAACAAAATTTCAATCATGGCTGTTGAAATCACATGTTGATAGTCACCGGGTATGAAAAAGAAAATCGCAAGGGTCAATAAAAAACACTTGAAACAGATTTTACAGGTTTAAAGTTTCATAAATAACCGTTCTAGTGCAGAAAACTCACAAGTTTGAGGTGAAATATTAAGCTTGGGCATCCCATAAAGGGAGGTAATTTGAGAACTGACGGCTTTCGTAACTGGTTTTACAATCAATTAGCGGATTAAAGTCCATAACAATATGTTTTTTCAAACAGCCAGTAGATAAGACATTGTGCCAAGCAGTGAATGCTTTAATTTTATTTAAAATTGTTTAAATCTTACGAAAATTGTTGTTTTGATGAAAGGACCAGTGAACTATAACTTCCGTATCATTTAAAGGCGTTTGCGGCAGTAAGGGTGATTGTTTTCTAAGTAAGGGATTTTGTTTAGACTTTGAAGGTTGAAAGACCATGCAAATACTTGTTGAAATATGAAATATGAAGTAGGAGTCACCGATATTTTTAAGATTGTATTGACTCTTTTCTGTTTGATCAAATGCACAAATTTCTACGGTTTAGAACCATATTGAGCCATTTATTATTACACTCATAAAACGATTAATTAAATGGAATGTGAAAACTGCATAAGCATTTTTCACATTGCATTTAATTAATCAAGAAACAAGTAACAAATATTTATACAAAATATTTAAAGCAATATTAACATGTATGAAGCACTCGTACACCGGTGTAATGTAACTCTCGCGAGAGCCGAGATTTCGCCTTTAACGTAACTCACTTTGGTGTTTAACCCTAACGGCGCCAAATTTAAATCTGTCGTCTTCGACAAGTTTTAGATCAAATATGTTACGAAAAGAAAGACATATTGATAAAGGAAAAAAGCACACTGTTCGAAACCTCTATAAAATACTTATTTATATACGGCAAAAAGTGAAGTCCCTGATCAGACACCGCCTTGGAAAGATACTGTTAAGAGAATGAGCGATGATCTTTAATTCAATGTATTAACTAAAGCCCTTCTATTAGACTGATACATTCAGTAGAGCAAGTACAAACCCTGTCTCTTTTACAAATTGGTCAGACTATTGTTTTCCCACATTCAGTCAAACTCCGATGGCTCGAGCTCGGTTTGCTCGAGTTTATGCTTGTCGAACAAATTATTTATGGACAAAAACATATATGTATTTGTTATGTAAGCAAATATATTAGTTGTAGGAACTATTTTGGTAGGTCTCGATTACCGGAAGTTCCTTAATTTAATAAGCCGACACATACATTATCAGTAGTAGAGAACTACCGTCAGGTGCACCGAATGCTGAGCGCTGAGCTCCGACACCACGTGACACGTATCGCTCAGCCCGGAGACCACGTGACCT
>JAULCE010549936.1:0-16379 GCA_032359355.1 Macoma nasuta | reverse complement strand
GTAGGTAGGAAAAACAATAATACTATCCAAAAGAGACCTAGTTTATTCAGGGATTGTCATTCATATATAACAAATATAAAAAATATGCTCAAAGTCGTGATATGGACCCTTAAATGGCAATATAAGAATAATGCTATATGACCCCTTCATTGCCAGAAACAATTCTGAGCATGCACACTTTTCTGTCTGCTAATTTTCGAACTTCACAAATTATCACTGGTTAGCAAAAGTATTGACAGTGTCAACCAGCTTAAATCTGGATGAGACGTCGATTTACTGGGTCTAAGCTGTTTGCATATGACACTATGGTTCAGGCAATAGGAAAGGGTTAAGAGCTTAGAGCTTGTAGATAAGTCATAAGAAGGCCAAACGAAATGATTTGTACATATCTTTCCAGGTCTGAAATTGATCTTTTTTAATATAAACTGCTGACAGATTCATTAATTTTTCATATTATAAAAAACGGTCGAAGGCTAGTGTTCAAGCGTTAAAGAGAAAAACCACAGATGTTGATTGTAAAAACTCGAAATAGATTTCGACTCGGAAACACGAGTGAATACTTTTATTAATAATCACTATAGGGTTGTCGTATTTTAGTAAAAAAAAGTATTTTGGAGCAAGAAGAAGATTATTATTTCATTTTTAATGAGTTGCACCAGGCAATATATTAACTCAAACTAGAAGAAATACTTTTGTGTGGCCGAAAACTATTTTTCTTGCCTATTGCCTTTTTCCGATAAGGAATTTGCTTCCATACAGTATACATACACTATTCAGTTACCTTTATGATAATTTGTTTTCGATTTTATTATATATTGTTAACATATATTGTAATACAGCTTGAGCGAATAACAATAATTATTGATAACTTATCAGTATTGTGTAAATGATTTTTTTTATTCATTTATTTATTTTTGCCGAGTTTATTACCTGGGTTTAAAATATTAACAAAGTAGTGTTAAGTGTATGGGGAGATTTTCTAATTATTTAACTGGTAACAATAACCGTTTCACAAAAGGGTGTATATGTTTTATGTTGTAATTGGACAACTGGAAAATGTTTATTCTTTTAAATTCTATTCAAAACTAGTCATGAAGCCGTCGTCCTTGCCGTCGTCCTTGCCTTTAAACGGATAATTAAGGTCAATTGTGAAGATCAAGATTGATTAAATCAACGAATGGGTTTGCATCTGGTGAAATCATATAATATAGTCGATATTTCAATATTATTCAACAAGTAATTAAAGATAATTCTTATCACCAATGGTATTCAGAAATTAATATCCAAAGTTGTTTAAAACATGTGTTTGATAAAACGTAATTTGCATTCGAAACGTAATTTTAGTTTACCCACTTTTAAGAAGATGTAGGACATCGTCGCAGGATGTTCAATTAGGTGTCAGATTTGGTGTCGGTGAAGTTATTGGAATATTGTTTATATTCTCAATGGCTTTATGAACGAGTACTTCTATGGTTTTATATATTCAGACATTAACTTCCTTTTTACAGTTGTTTCCCTTTTTCAGTCAGAATTTGTACAAGAATGATTATAATGTCGGTGTGGAAGTATGATTTGCTGCTTTACCGACTTGTACTTTACATTCTTACGACTAATAAGCGTTGTCATTCATGTGCTCCCAAAAGGTTAGGTTGGCTTTTTAGATGTTGATCCTGTAGGGTGTATTTGACATAGTTTGCATTATCTATTTTCCACTTTGTTATAGAGATAGGTCGATATCTTAATTTTCCTTAGGCAGATAGAGTTTGTAATAACTGCAAATCAGGAATGAATGAACTTCATTGTGTATTTACAAGCTCGAAACTGACTACCGAGATGGAAATATATAATACGATTTTCTATGCTTGTCCTACCTTTCAATACTTTTGTCACTTTTTATGTTTAAAATCTAAAAATATTTGTTCCATGTATAAGTCATGCAATTTTACAAAAATATTAATGACTTATCCGAAACAACTTGATATTAAAAAAACAGTGAAAACACAGTTCATGCAGCTCTTTTGGAGCCGCCGGATCAGGGCTCAGTCTGTTACATGAACATTTGGAAACCTTTTTTATTGACGGAGCAGTTTCAATCAACTCGGTGTCATATTAGGGTCTACATTATCTATTCTCACATATTGATAAGCTGAGTTTCGTGGCTTAACGTAAGGACGTAAAGAATAGGCAAGAGCGAAACATGTGTATTTTGAATTTTATGCATTAAATTGCTTTACAGACTTAATTAACGGTTGGACTTTGATACGAAATTGCAATGTCGAACGAGCTAAAATTTGCTGTTTTGGTCACGCCCACATACGCTGTCGTCTCTATACCCAGTTGTTAGGCATTCAGATTAAGTTACACTCGCTAATATAAAACGTTAAGCGCTTCATGAGAACGACGGCATTTTCTCTTTCCTTCGCTTTCACTACCAGGTATGTTTTATATTCATATTTATCCTGGCCTGGCAGAAGATTTAAGACTTAAAAGAACAGGAAAGTCGCAGGTTATTTCAGTTAAGACTTTAGTGGAAAAGGCCGGACTTTACAGTGGGTTGTGTGAAAGTATACGTACAAACATTTGTTCTGAGAATTGGACAACTTCGTATCTGGTGATTTCGAAAACGACGCCTCCAGACTGGTATAAAGTCGAAAATGTTGTGTGTTGAAACTTGATCAGGTAAGTCATAGGCTTTAAAAAAAGTTATTTTCCATTGACACTATAGTTAATGAAGTGCATGTGTAAGAAAACGAATAAAAAGGTTTCATGTTTTCATTTTGATTTTATATAAAATAGTTGTATTTGTTGTAAGATCTTGTAGCCCGACCAATTTTCCTTCATATTATAATGGAAATGAAATATGTTATAACATTCGATTACTTTTAGCGTTATATTAAAGAGATGTGAATGTTTTCTCTATTGTATCAACTATATTTGTGTCGATTTCAAGACGAATCTAAGAAATTTTGATCTCCATAAGAAAGCAAGTGGTGGATTCTTTTTATCACATAAACATAAAAAAATCACCTAAAAATACAGTTCGGTCTTTGTTATCATACAAGTTGAAAATCGGTGTTCCTTGCTTTTTCTCAATCGAAAATATTGGTATTTATTGTGTTCAATACATTGCATTTCGAATTAATTGAATCAGGGGCAGGGTACTTAAATCGGAATAGAATCTAAACAAGGTGATGAAAAGAAATCACCTAGTCTGGTCCATTTTAAACCTAATTACCCATCAGAATAATCGTGTAAAATAGAACATGCAAGCTATGTAAAATACACCTTACCATATCCACATCTAAAAAGTCAGCCTACCTTGTGGAAAGCATATAAATGAAAATACTTAAAATGTCGTAAGATGTAATGTACAAGTCGCTTATGTGAATTTTGATACACATCTTAGAATTGTCTTTCTTTGGAAACTGAACCTTCATAATTGGCTGATCAAATATTAATAAAGTCGATTCTAAATACATTATTTCATACTAAAGATTTGAGAATTTGCGGTAAACATATGCGGATAAACGACGAAACGATCAATTGCCAATTTCAGAAGAACTACCGAGACGTTTCCTAGAGAAAAGTGTTACGATCTATTTATTATTAAACCTGCTCATCCCGTATTGACGCCGTTCTTGTCGGTGTATTTGAATAAAAAATTCACGGGTATTGCTTATCAAAAAACAAAATACGTGTCGGTGTGTTCTTTGTTAAAACGTACAGTGAGTGCAATAGCGTTATCAGTTCAATTTAAAGGAAGAATATGGCGAAAGTTGCTCAAAATGAGTTGTCGAAATTATGCTGGAAAATGATAACGGGGTCTGTGTCTTATTTGCTGAAATATGTTGCTGAACAGTTAAACAAACAGGGATTTTGCTGATCAGTTAAACAAATAAGGGGTATGAATTTTGAAGAATAATTTAACTAAGACGGAAATTATCAGATCGTAAAAATCAACCTTGGTAGTAATGGCTTAGCGTGATAATTATTATGCAATTCAGGGTATATTTTAAGTCATAATTATACGGTTAATAATATAAAAGAAAAAAAACATATTGAAAAAAAAATCTTATTGATCGCACTTGAAATTTACCGACGGAGAAGTCATTACTCCAGCCTCATGAAAAAATTATTTTTGAAAAGATCTTTAATTTACAAACAGAAATCCTTGTTCATTTATATATTCAGTATCGTGCCACAAAATGTTTACCCAGTACAGCATACACTCAGATTAAGTGTTGAATAGTCTGCATCTTATCCGGATTTAAGCTGTCGGATTTCTCATACTCACAGGACGTGGCTAAAAAGAATCAATTTGTTCAAATGGGGCGTCTGATCAGGGTCTTAAATGGTTGCAATACTAACAGACGTCATATGATCTATACAATAAATGGCAACTATCACGACTATCACGCTGTGCATACAGGCAATTGTTATATGCTTTAATCATTCATCGATATTAGTCCAATTATCGCTGTGAACCAGCAGTTTTTGCGATGATATATAATGCATGTAATTGTCTTTAAGAAAGTGACCGTTACCGGTACTTCAAACGAGTTGTGAAATTTGTGAAAATACTCATTTAGACAGCATACTGAAAAAACGTATAAGTAAGATGCAACTTTAGGAGAAGTATTCTGTAGTTTTGTGATAATGCATAACAATTTAAGGGTTACAAAGTTTTAACTTAAATACGGAATATGTGATTGAGAAAACGAGTTTATTGAACTTGAATCAAGTCTAGAAGAAGTTGAGGCATTTACTAGATCAAATGATTTTGATTACTGGATCAAAGATTTAGAGCTCACGGCGAATGATAAATTCGATTTGATAAATAATAAGAAATTAAATTCATTTCATATGGAAGCTGTATATATACTTATTAAGCAAACTTTTGGCGACTCCATCAATGGATTTTAATGAACAGAATTTGTTTTCAACATTAATGACAAAGAGAATAGATGGATAACAGATAAACCTATGCAACCTGTTTCGTCACCAGCTGTCAAGTTTGTCACATTAAATCATGCTGAGTGACTTGTATTTTTCATAACAAAAACCTTTCTTCTTGACAATGACAGTTTAGGCAACGATCGCAATAATCACAGAATTATTCCATTCAACTCTCTCAATGTTACGGCCGACAAAAGGATAATATTTCAGTACAAGTGCCGGGCATTAAGAAACAAACACATAGTATTGATTGTGGATTGTATGCTTTGATTTGATCTTTGATTCTACAAAACTGCGCTCACATCTATTGAATTGCTTGGAATTACAGGACATTACAGAGTTCACATTTAACAAAAAAAAACGTTTAAGCTTAAGGAGAAAAAGGCGCTAATACTAATGATATTCAAATATTTTGCAACCTGAGTGTGTTTATAGCTGGGTCCTCTGTGACAAATGCGACTCCTGGTACCAAAGATTTTGCATTAAATGTTTTAAAAGCTAATGAAAAGTTTACATGTGTAATTTGTTAGTTTTTTCTAACGAACAAAACACTTTTCAATAACAGTTAACGTGTTGTATTATGGTTGCATTAATTCAGACTGAAAGTAAAGAAGAAAGCTCATGTATACTGTCACCTTTTGCATTTTGACAAATGTTGTATATGCATATGTGTAATGTTGCCTGGAGTTGACGAATAACGCTGATGTATTTAGGAGCTTTCTGGATTACATTCTGACTACATTAATCTTAAACCTGTCTGGAAAATGTTGTTCATGCATATAGTTGTTTATGTGTAATGTTGCCTGGAAGTGACGAATAACACTGATGTATTTAGGAGCTTTCTGTATTACTTTCTGACTAAATTAATCTTAAACCTGTCTGGAAAATGTGGTTCATGCATATAGTTGTTTATGTGTAATGTTGCCTGTGTAAATGTAAATGCATATGATTGCTTAAATGCAGACTGAAGGTGAAGAAGAAAGCTCATGTATTAAGGAGCTTTCTGCATCGTATAATGCTGTCAGCCTATGTCATCATAAACTTCTATGAATAATATGTTGGGCATTTTATTAAATGTGTAAAATTGCTTGATTATTCCATGTTTATGTATGAGTTCAACCTATTTTGTAGTGACATTCGAATTTGAATACACATCAAACAAAAAGATGATATAGAGGGAATTATGCTTTGTCTTTTTATCTTGATAACTATTGTTTTATTGAATATTGAATTTAAACCATTATTCTAAAGTTGTACGTTATGTTATCTATTGATGTTGTCGGAAAGCGCTAAGATCAAAATCAGTCACATGATCACTCGGCGACTGAGCCAGATGTATAAAAAACATGTGCGTTTCAAAGATTATCATAATACGGATCTATCAATGAAGACCGTATCAAAATCAACGTCTGATGTAGATATCAAATTCATCTACATCAGTTTTTAAATGTGACCTAATGTCGTGTAAATTTATCGGCGCATACTCTCACTCCATGCTCAAATGTGAGAGCAGCTTACATGCTGCCACGTGGCCCAATTAAAGTACATTTGCAATTGCTTTGATAGCCTGCAACAGTTTGACACATGTATTGTAATATTGTTTGGACCCTGGAGTTCAATAGGCGGGGTATGTGCTATTTTTATCTCCGGTTTGTTCTCCGTATAGTTACCAAAAAGTACCATGTATATGCGTTATCGGTTGTAGTCTAGTGGTGTAGGTGGCTGACTCTACTAATACAGCCAATTTACTATTGCGATTGTATTGCGATAGCGGACGCACCATTGCAAAGATATTGCAATATTGACAATTTTATTTGCAATACTATTGAGCAGTTTGAAATAATTATTTTGAGTTTTAATATACAGGCAGTAGGATTAATAAAAGGTGCTTAGGGTTTGCATTTGGATAACTTGTACAATCAAGTTTAAACATCTTTTTTAAAATAACTTATAAAGAGCTACATTCCGAGATTCTCATCACTTCCTCAATATGGACTGCTGTGAAATAGACTTTTTTGTCTTCCAATTCTGAAAACACGCATTTTGTTGGTACATAAGTACAAGGACTCTAGAAAATTGTGTTTAAAATCATCCCATCTCATTATTCATCGAGACCGTTTTTAATATAGACACGTTGCCGTAGGTTTAGTCATTTCAACATATTTTAAGTAAATCGTTTTAAACTTTTCATTTGACCCAGTAACCATCAATATTAATTATAAAACATAAACGCTTTACACCACGAGCCGAAAAAACGGGCGGGGTAAAATTGTAATTTGTAAATCAAATAACTCTTTGATCAGACGTGCTTGGGCGGAAATATGCTCGGAATATCACTAGAGACGAGGAATGAAATAATAAAACTAGTTAATCATTACTCATTCAAACTTAAATTCAGAATTTACGGACGTTCTGTTCTCCCTTAGCGTGTTAGCGCCAACTCGGACTTACGCTTATGAACTTGAAGGTGTCCTTTCAAACCTTTTCCTACTTTTTCAAATAAACACGGCAGCGTGTCTTTTTAATAGGGAAACAAGAATTCGGACATATTAAATGAGATTTTGTTCGCTACAGTGCCCAGAAACTTTTGTTGAAAAAGCTATTTTCGTTTGCGCACGTGCACAGCACGTTTGATTGACATGTCCCGCATTTAGGTCACTGTTTATTGGCAAAGGGCGGAGCTGCATACGCATACCACACCAATTTATTGCAGGTGTTTAAATGCCTACTCTCATCCCTCACTCAATCTTGGGAATAGTATAACACGACAGTGTTGACAAACTTGACATCTCTGGTTCAAAGGTGTTGTTAATTCAATTATCAGGCGACCGTTGCATGAACTGATATAAATAACGCGAGGGAATCTGAAGGAATTAGCTACATAGTATGCTTCGGGAAGATGTATATCCGTATTATTGTTTGACGAAAATTAAAGAGATAATGCGATTGTCTTAAAATTGACATCGCCGCGCATAAATTACCCATCAGTCAATCGCCAAGCTCCGACCGTAAGCTATGCCATATCAAACTATTGTAATATTTTGCCTTTTCGATTTGTCAATCGTTAGATCTGCTAAAATCGGAATACTCTACATTTTCCGTTCGATTTGGCAACCTTCCGTTTTCGGCAGATCTGCCGAGCAAAAGTCACGTGATTTGAACACTTGATCACGGCGGAAGCCGAGGCGAACGAATGAGAATTGTACATCATTTTCCTGGCATATGAGAATTGAGACTTTGCTGTAGACTCCACTCCTAGAAAATGCCGAGAATAAATAAAATCATCATCAAAGAAAAAGTATAGAACATAATAAACGACATTTATCTTGATTTTTCTACTGTGACGTTACTGCCGTGTTCGATTTGGTCGTATCTTCTTGAATAAAAATCGGAAGACTACCATTCCTAGAAGCCTGCAAATCGTAAAGGCTAAATTATTGAGTAACTTTGCGGAGAGATAAGTTATAAAACTACTGTTATGTTAGGTTATAGAACGTATCTGATCGACTTTGCCTAAATATTTCAAAACATCTTTGAGATTTTAAACTGATCATTGCAAAATTCAATGGCGAATTTTATCGGTCACGAATAGATACAGGTCCGCCGCGGAAATTGTCGGCCACGGACGGACTTGAGGCAGTGTCGAACCATGCAGGCTCTCATAGACTATAGTATACAGTGTAAAGGACTTATAATCTTTTTTTTGTGTTCATCGGAGGAATTGCCCATTCAGTTTAGTTTTTTTTAAGTCACTCATTGAGTCATGTTATAAAATATCGTCAACTATCGATAGTTGGGACACCTATTGTCGATAGTATCGACTTTTAGATCTAGCATCGTCCGAGAAGACATTGCAATAAGTCGATTCAACAATGTATTGTTACAACCCTAGTTCAAATTGGTTTGTAATGTTTTATAACAATCGCAAATTTTCTTGAACACCTTACTCCATATATGCGTCATTTGTAGCAGATGATTCTTGAAATCTTAGTGAAAAGTGAAGTATTTGCTGTGGTATTATGTAGGAGACCTCTGATCAGGGTTTGCACTCTTTGTCATTAAGATTGTTTATATAACCATTAGTGTTTTTTTATCTACCAGATGTATACCCTTATACTAGCGGTCGGGATCATAATAGGATAAGCAAACAGTTTTGATCGACAAATAAATAACAAATAAATCGGCGTCTAATCCGAACCAAAACTGCTTGAGAATATGTATTCTTCATAAAAGCATAAGATAAAACCATCCAAATCGGAGTACATTTTTCTACGACTAGATGATTAAATAAATGAGAGAGAGAGACATAGAGAAAGAGAGAGAGAGCAGCGATTATTCTCTAATACCGTTTATGACTATTTATTCAGAGAGAGAGAGAGAGAGAGAGAGAGGATGGGGTTGGAGAGAGACGCTGTAACAAATTTAAATTCAAATTCAAATTCCTTTATGTCCACTCTGTTCATGAGAATACACGAATGCATGAGAATAATCATTAACATATATTACAGATATTACAAAATATATTTTTCTTTATATAAGTGATATTCCTTTCTATTAGTTTTACTCATATATAATTATATTATCTGATGTTGGGAGAGATACAGACGTGTGTCAAACTGTCAAAACTCCATATCTGTAGCTAAAATTAGGCATTTGATCTTGAGTCATACAGTTAGCACTGATATATCAAACATGAATAACATTTATAAAGCTAGTGCATAGGTAATCCCTTATAAGCAATATGTCTAATAGTTAAATGGATAAACTTTTCATTCGTTACGGAACACTGTGCTTTTCGATGAATTGTTTTCGTTGTTGCCGACATAGTATTTTACCAGGGTAATTATTGCCGTAATTGACATTCTTGCATCGCTTTTCACAACGGATATTAGGTCGCCCTTAAATGTAAGGTTTATAGCCATATATCGTTTCAATTCATGTTATATTTCGAGATTGATTCATTGTGCTATTTGAGACGTACGTAATCACTGCTGTTTTGGTATCACATAAATCATTGCAAAAAACAACCATAAGACAGTCAGCTTCAGTGCCTACATCGTGTCGGATATTAGCCCTTTGTTGAAAATGACATCGAATTGTTCGTTCACTAAGAAATATTTGGACTATAGACTCATAGTATAAAAATGAAAATTATTACCATATGACTCACACCCTCCTTTTTATCAGAATGTTGCTCATAATCTAATATGTGTTTTGATTATTATCAACCGTACATTAAATAAAACGACAGAAAAAAAACGCAGTACACGCAGTACTTTTTAGATATAAATACAATGTAAGATATATGGATAATGCTCGTCATTGTGTTGCCATCATCGCCAATGGTTTGAAACATACTAGAACGATAAAACTCAGACAGGTTTCTGGGGTCTACATCCACTAGTAAGTAGCCGAGATTCGCTCAATAAATGAAATACTGTCGGAGCTACGTACACCTCCCCCCACCCCAACTCCCAAACAAATGGAGTATTAAGCTTCAAAAGGTGAAATGTTCTGTTGCACGTTTAATAGTATTATGTTAATCGTAACTTTAGTGTGAAAAAACAGTACATGAAAACAGCTTAACTCAATATCAGACGCCGTCTGACGAGAGAGCAGATCATATATGTTTTTTACAATCAATAATTATTTTCTCAAAGTTTGATCGCAATTGATTGACTAGCGACCATTTTTCAAACATGGCAACTGAACAGAGATTCAACCACATCGTGTTCTCTATCATATATAGTCTCTTGAATCATAATTATTACCAATCAATTGCTCAGAAACTGCTGAGAATGTAACTAAATTTAATATAAAGCTGATATTAAAAGAGGAAATGGTGTTCCGATTGGACGACTGTTAACAGAGTTTTGGTGCTTTGTTCTCACAAATGATCAAGACCAAATGCTGCTGTTAGGTATAAATCACCTTTAGTGACATTTGTAGTAGTTGTTTTGCTTGCTCTCTCAAATGAGTATATGACGCATATCATAGAGTCCGTGAATTTTTCTATATAATATGCACAATTCCTCTTCTCGTGTGTATGATAGCTTTCATCATGCATGGTACACATGAGAAAAGGAGGGCCAGTTTACTATTAGGGGTGCGCGGAGTCGAAATTTACCCCGAGAGATCACTTTTTTCAAGTAGAGGGGATCGTTATTATATGGAATGGATGTCCTTTCTTCTATGTAGAATTGCAGCTACAGGTCATGTTTCGATGCAGAATAGTTGACAATTGGCACATTGCTACTGGGTAAAATATTATGTCGTTTCAACTGGCATATTTGATATATGCCCACTGAATATTGCTCCCTTCATATTTGTAATTTTTGATGAAAATTTCGCTATTTTACAAAGCAGTATAAATGTTGTTAAGGCGAAATATGACGGCCAATGGGGCTTATGTCGGATGATATCACCTTCATCTTAATTGAAAGTCACGTATAGCGTGTTACCTTACCGTTGCATCAATTACGCTGATGTGGTGAACCATGATTAGAGTGACTATACAGGAATATGATATCGGTATATTAAACGATAGGACTTAAGCTTGATTAGCCTTTTAAACTTAATTTTATTACAAATATTTCAATATGTGTTTCCCAGCTGAAAATGAATAACCGATTGATGTCATCATATCTGTCAGAATTAAAAACCAAAATTATTAACATCCAGAATTTACTTCAGTATACAATTTTACTTCTCAAACTGTTTCTACAGATTCAATTAAACTTGCGAGCCCTGATGTAATATTGTTGAGAGCAGTAAATATAATTACAAATGGTAATTGGATTTCTAATATCAACTATAGTTAGGGTCCAATAACAACCAGATGTGTTTATAGAATGTTAAGATAATAAATATTATGATTTTACGTTAAGTCAACTTGTGTTTAAATATCTCATTTAATGGCGCAAAAAAATGTCTTTGAAGTCTTTTTTTCAGCAAATTGGTGAGAGTAAATGTGAACCTTAACGAACGAGAAGTTTCCAGGTATACAAAAAGTAGATTTTACAGCTTTCAAATTAAAACTAAGAATTATAATTTGAAAGAGACGTCTTATTATTTTACACGGTCTTTCCCATGACAGTCTTTTTCTGCATGTCATTAATATATGCAATATATTGAGTCGGCTCCACGTAGGCTGACAGGTTTGGTTTTGATAGGAAATGCTTGCACTGGCCATAAAAGGTATCACCGCTTAAATAAAAAAATGAAGCTGTCACAGCATAGGTATAAATCAGCTCGATTTAACAAATACAGGGCGACAACATGAGAGAAAACTGATGCAGTGAGTTTCAATTTAAAATTACCGAAATTGCTCCAACACATTCCTCTTGGACTGAAGCAACGCAGTGTCAAGTCTAGCTTATCATTGGTTACCGAGTTTATAATTAACATACAAAAATGCCTTCAACAAGTCCAAAACAACGTACACCCTAATCGATCACTGTTCTTAAAACGTAACACTGTATCTGACTCCAAATATTTTGCAATGCTGTTATGCCCGTGGCACATTATTAGATTCACCGAATCGTTGATGTTTGATATGCCATGTTTACTTCCCATTGTTTATTTTTGTTTCTTTGACACATGTTTATCTCGTATGCCCGTACGGGCCATGAGTTGAAATAAAACTTGAAACTAGGATAAAAGTTGCAGCGTTAAAAGCTTCGGAGATTATAGAAACCAATTATTTGAAAAAGTTTGCAATTAAAACCAAGCAACAAGAGGAAGAGTTCGTTTACCCTTTTTTCAATACACAAATTTAATGTATAATGTGTGAACATTAAAATCATTTTAAAACCAGAAAATACATAATTTTAGTGTTATCAAATCGAAATAAAAGCTTGTCAGAGACACCGTGCCAATACTTCGGCAAGTAATGGCATATCATAAAAGCGAATTTATTCAACGGCTAATAGACATGTCTGTCATTTTAATGCTTATTTAGGGAAGCAGGTCGCAGTTTTGGGTGGTGGGGTATAGCGAACATGCAGTAGCTGTCAGTGCAATAAACCTGTCTCCATGGGGCTTATGTGTGATCTAATTACCAAGTGAGTGCATTCATGGATCCGCAATGATAAGATAAGCTGACTGTTTTCAGCATACTTTTTTTTTTATCTTAATGCCATCTTAAATGACATAACTACACATAACTACCGATTTAAATGGGTTCATAAATATAGACAACGTATTATTATTTCTGATCTTGTTTCTATTTACACAGGATCCAATTCTTTACAACGGTTGTTAAAATGATATAGAAATTTATTGAAAATACGTGTAATCTAAAAATAACATTTATAAGACAAAAACAATAGTATTTGAAAATGACCGGCATACGAAATACGAGTTTTATATAAATATCAAAGCATAGAAATAGTACAATTTTCATAACACAATTTATTAAGTGTTTGTAATCAACTTGATCTACTAGTTTCAATATGTAGCAAATTAATTGACTTCTTAGTAAGTACGACATTAAATTATGCAGCTGAAGTATGGAATACCAAAAAAGGACCAGTAATTTAAACAGTACACGTTAAACTTGGCCGCAAATTGTTAGGAGTAAAGGAGTACAAACATCAACAAACACAAATGTGACCTATGGTGAACTTGGCATAAATTAATATGATTAAATATTGGATAAAACCATTGAATTCAACTTAAAAATAATTACTTTTTCAAAATTTATAAAATGCACATCAATGATATTGAAAATAACTTAAATTATAAAAATATTAACTGGGCTCGTCATATAATAACAATGTTGAATGTGACCTTTACTACATCTTTTTAAATATGATCCAAACCACGAATCAAAGATGTCCAATTTAAGCAATGGTATTCAGAAATTTATAATTCAAGACGTCTAGATAAATATTGTTTGTTTAAACATAATTTTGAATATGATACCTACCTCAACTTTACTCACGAATGAAATTTTAGAATAGCTTTAACAAGATTTAGGACATCGCCACATGACTTGGCTATATAGAGAGGTATATATCTTAATTTGCCTAGAGAAGATAGAATTTGAAATAGCTGCAACTCAGGATTGATTGAGTTCCATTTTGTATTTAACTGAACTGAGATCGAAAAATAAAAAACGATATTTCTATTCTTGGCTGACATTGCACAACTTTAGTAGCTTTTTATCTTTAAAATCTAAATATGCCGTTACAGACTTGTCTACATGTATATTTTGCAATTTTACAAAAGAGCGCCCCTTAACCGGTTAAAAACCCCAGTGGCGTTTTGCCACTGACCGTTCCAAGGCGGTACTCCTTCACCCTAGATTTATGTCTGTTTTTTGTCCATGAGTGTCTTCTATATGTAGCGTATGTTTGGGCTTGTGTGTTTGTGTGTGTGTGTGCTCGTGTGTGAATGTTCTGAAAAGGTGCTTTTTTCGGTGCTGTTCGGGTGGCTGTTTGTTTTGTATGTGGTGTGTCCTGCAAGACCTTCTTATCTACTGTTATCAGATAAAACTTAATATGACACCCAAGTCATACAGCTTTTCTGGAGCCGCCTGGTCAGGGTTTACTCTTTCTGCCAAACGAACATTTAGAAGAACCTTTGAATTTACGAAGCAATTTTCAAAGAAAAGTATTACTACTCATGAACAGGCTTAATAAACCCGAGTCTGCAATTTTCTCTACATGAATTGACTTTCTTGCTTTTGAAGGATCTTACTTTTACAGAATTCATATAACTCGGCAACTCGGCGTCTAATTCGGATCCAAAGTTTTGGAAACCAATATTACAAGTTCCTTGATTTTCAAGAAAGCGACCCAAATGTCATTGCTGTAGGCAACTTCCAGCAGGTAAAGAAATTGTAGGGTCGCTTAACGCACGAACGAAAATATTGTTTCTATTAAAAAAAATATATTTTATTGCTGTACTTACTTCGATGTATAATATTATGGTTAGACTACGATAGATGGGTGTCTGCTAAATGCGTCGAGGCTTCCGATTGGTCGAGAAAAAGTACAAGTCTGGACTAATGTTTACCGATCCCTGTTTACTGATGATTGGTTCATAATGAAATAAATATATGAATTAATTCTAATATTTGAAAGAAACCTCTTTTCAACGTATTTTTAGAATAATCAAGTGAGTTTAAAGCATTGGGGTAAAATTAGGAGCAATGTTTGGGTTGATAGTATTTTTTGACATATAAGAAATTTAGTGACGAATTTGGGGTAATCCTGTTTGGCAGTCTGTAGCTCAAAAGGTAAACGGTTGAGACGTATATTCAAGGTCGTAATTAGATACCACTTGGATGGATCTTTCAAATGATCGGTATCATAATAGCCACCGAGAAATAGGGAAGTTGGTGTAAGCATGGACGTTATAATGGAGGTATATGGAAAACCATTTAGTAGACACTGACCGATACGGAAAAAGCTATAATTTGATGACTAAGGAAAGCTAGTTTTGGCTCGCCCACATCCGCTGTCGTCTCTATACCCATTCGTTGGTCATTCGGGTTAAGTTACAAAACGTTAACGGCTGCATTTCCTCTGCTTTCTCTACAAGTTATGTTTTATATTCTTAGCGGAGGACCTAGGACTTAAACAATCAAATCGCAAATAATTTCGCAGAACTTTACAGTGGTTTGTGTAAAAGTATACATGAACATATTCGTGCTTCAAACTGGGAATCTTCTTATCTGGTAATTTCAAACATATCAACTCCAGGCTGGTATTTTGTTGAGAATGTCTTTTGGTAAAACTTGATAAGGTAAGTCGTAGTTCTTTCAAAAGCATTTTTATCCATTTTCCCATAATTGTGTTACAATGTGTAAGGAAATGAACATAACGATTTGTCTACAAGTTAATAATTTTTGTTTTTCTATAAAATACTTATCAACGAAACAGTTTTATGTTTAATATTGTTACTTTGCTATGGATGCTGATTTCAAAACAGTTTCTGTTCTTAGCAGAATAATTATTTTATTTCTATTAAGATTATTCTTAGAATAAGAAATGTGAATGCTTTCTCGCGTGTATCATTTGGATTCATTCAAAACAATAAGGTGTACACAATATTTTGTTAAAATATTAATGATATATATGTTAATTTAATTTAATAAATCTGAGAAATCAGAATCTTGACGATCACGGACTAGGGTCCATTTTCACTCGAATAGGAACGAATCGGTGTTAAATGAAACCGAATCGGTATTGTCTTATCAGGAAAATGTGAATTGTCTAGACACATCTTAAAAAGCTTGGCATTTAATCGTAATCTGAACCTTCATATAGCGTCTGATCCGAGATAAATATATTTGATTCTAAACGATTCGTTTCCACTTTCAAAAAACTGCTCAAATACAAATTCTGTAAAAGGGAGATCCTTCAAAAGCACGAAAGTCAATTCATATAGAGAAAATTGCAGACTCGGTTTTATTG
>JAULCE010548825.1:0-16379 GCA_032359355.1 Macoma nasuta | reverse complement strand
TTTCCTTATATGGCTATATAAAAGAAATTGAAAATCTTCTTCTCCAAAACTGCAGGCCAGATTTGAATAATATTTGGTGTTTAGGTGACCCTCTACCAAGATTGTTCAAATCATGATGATATCTCAAAAACCATGGCCGCCAGGGGTGGGCCAGTTTTTTTCATATATGGCTATATAGAAAACTGTGAAAAATCTTCTTCTCCCAAAACAATAGCCAGATTTAGATAATATTTGGTAGAAATAGAGTTAAGGTGACCCTCTACTGAGATTGTTCAAACTATTATGATATGTCAAAAAGTATGGCTGCTGGGGGCCTTGTCAGCTTTCCTTATATGGCTATATAGAAAACTTTGAAAATTTTCTTCTCCAAAACAACTGGTCCGATTTTCAAATTATTTTCACATGAATGATCCTTGGGTGGAACTCTACCGAAGTTGTTCAATCATGATGATATGTCAAAAAACATGGCTGCTTGGGCGGGGCCTGTTTTCCTTATATGGCTATATAGAAAACTTTAAAAATATTTTCCTCCAAAACTATTAGTCCAATTAAAAAATAATTTCGAAGAAATGATCCTTAGGTGAACTTCTACCATAGTTGTTCAAAGAATCATGATATGTCAAAAAACATGGCCGCCAGGGGCGTGGCCAGTTTTCCTTATACATCTTTATCATAAAGATCGTTTGCAATAGTTCTGTTATAACCCTTTAATCAAGTAAGCGATATAGGACCATCATGGTCCTCTTTATCATTCTTATGCTCAGGTTATAAATATTCATGGCATTGGCTGTAAAGCATAAAGTAAAGACCTGCGACTTTCTCCAGGCCACATTCTTTCTTGACAATTTCTCAAATCACTGGATATAGGTTTATCAAACTTGGCTGGGATGGTCCTCATTTCATAGATGTTTAATGAATGTGATGTCATTTATAGTCGTTGGTGCCATTGCAACACAAGAACAAAGAATATGAAATTTCTTTTCTCTAAAACCAGCTTTCCAAGTTCAAAATTTTAATAGATATGATCCTTTGGCGACTCTTTTCCAAAATGGTTCAAGTCATATTGATATGTCAAAAAAACTTGTTTGCAAGGGGCAGAGCCAGTTTACCTGATAAGTCTTAAATTATGGATGACTTTAAAACTTTGCGTCAACCAATTTGTATTTCTATTCAAAGTTGGTATACCTTTTTGGCTCCAATGATTATGCTCAGGTGAGCTATTGTTATCAGTCTCTGTACCGCTTCCCTCTTGTGTCCACAATTTTATTGAGACAAAACCTCCTCTGAAACCAATGGATGGAAGTTGACTGAAATAGGCTGGGATATCCCTCCGAAAGTCCCCATTCAAAGATATTCGAAGAATTCCATTCCATGAAGAACTCTGGTTGTCATTGTAACACAAGAGAAAAACTCATTTTTAAAACTTCTCAAAAACTAAGAGACCAATTTTAAATTAATTTCTCAATAATGATCCTTGGGTTAAATTCTACCGAATTTCTCCAAATAATGATGGTATGGCAAAAAACATGGCAGAGTGGAAAGGGGCCAATTTCCCTTAAATTGCTTTATAAAGAAAATTTTGAAAATTCTATTTTCATCTGGTCCAATTCAAATTGATTTCACAGAAGTGCTCTTTTGGTGAACATCTACCAAATTTGTCTAGAATGATGATATGAAAAACATTTCTGCCAGAGGCGGGGCTAGGTTTTCCATATATGGCAATATAATTTGTTTTCTGCGACCGTCTTTTGACGGGGTTGTATTATGACTTACACAATGTTGTCCACTCTCTAACTTGAACATTTATCATCTGATTTCACCAAACGTGCTAAAAATGTTTGTTGGTAAAATATCACGGTCAAATTCGATAACAGCCAAATTGCTTTAGGCACTACAGAATGATGGCCATTGAATAAGTATAAATCGGCAATTTTATCCTTGTCTGTTCATTAATTTAGACAGTTTTCATCTAATCTTCTCCAAACTTGCTGAAAATGTTTGTTGGTAAGATATATCTCAGTAAGTATGATAACCAGCCACATCGGTTTAGGCACTCCAGAATTATGGCTCTTGAATAAATTAAAATTGACCAGTTTAGCTTTGTTTGCTCTCTAATTTGAAGTTATCATCTGATCTTCACCAAGCTTGCTGAAAATGTTTGTTGGTAAAATACATCGACCAGGTTTGATAATCAGCAATTTTCCCCAGGCACTCCAGGATAATGGCCCTTGAATAAGTATAAAATGGCTACTCTATATTTGTCCACTCTCTAACTTGAACAGTTTTTCTGCATTTTACTAAACTTGTTGAAAATCTTTGTTAATATAAATTCGGCCAGGTTTGTTAACCAGCAAAATCACCCGCGGCACTTCAGGATTATGATCCTTGAATCGGTCAAAATTTGCAATTTTAGCTTTGTCCACTCTAATTTGAACAATTCTCATCTGACCTTCACTAAACTTGCTGAAAATGTTTGTAGGTATAAAATCGTTGTGTACGGTGATAGTCTCTTGGGTACAATATAGGTTGTAGTGTGCCAGCAAGTTATCCTAGAATCAAAGAAATTATTGACAGGCGTATTTTGTAAGTGTCACTCTTGTTCCAAATCTTCTTCTTCTGAACTATTTGTTCAATTTCAAATTAATTAATCCTTGAGTGGACCACTACCAAGGTTCGGAGAATGATGATTGTCAAAAAAATATGGCTATTAAGAACCACAGTTTTCCTTATATGTCTATGTAGAAATTTTGAAACTCTTTTTTCTCTGAAACTATGTCCAATTTCAAATTAATTTCACAGAGATGTTCCTTGGGATATAATTTAAAAATCATTGCAGCCAGGGGCAAGGCAAGTTTTCCTTAAATGGCTTATAAAAAAACTATGTCCAATTTCAAATTGATTTTCACAGAGATGTTTCTTGGGTGAACACAGTTGTTTAAAGCATATATGTTAAAAATCATTGCAGCCAGGGGCAAGGCAAGTTTCCCTGAAATGGCTAATAAAAGAATATTTATAACCTTCTTCTCCAAAACCACTTGTCCATTTTCAAATGAATTTCCCAGAAATGTTCCTTTGGGTGGACCCCTACCAACGCTGTTCAAAGAATAAGGATATGTAAAAACTGGCTACAGGGGCTTAGTTTCCCTTGCAGAAAATTTAAAAATCTTCTTCTTCAAAACTTCTGGTTAGAATAGAATGCATTTCAGGCTCAGATTAATTAATAAAACATAAAAAAGTATTGTTTAACACAAAATTATTTGTAGACTTTAAACATCCAAAATGAGAACATGTTTCAATTTTTAGCTGGAAGGATCAGCCAAATTTTGAGGAAGCAAATGTTAAGCCTGATTTATAACTTTATAGGCATTCACTGTACAGATCAATCTGGTTTTGAGGATACACAAGTTATATCTGTTTTAAAAAGTTGTAGGCATTGGCTGCAAAGATCGGTGAGGTGTCTAATGGATATGCATTTTAAAAAAACATAAAAAGGTATCTTCAGCAAAACAACTGGTTCAAATTCAATTTTTTTCACAGAAATAACCCTTTGGTGACCCTCTTATGATGTTTTTTAATGTATGATGAGATGTAAAACTAATGGCCACCAGGGGCTGGGGCCAGGTTTTCTGATAGATCTATTATGCAAAGATTATTTGGAATGATTCTTCTGTAACCCTTAAATAAGGTGAGCAATATAAGACTATCATTGTCTTCTTAATATTGTTTGCATCCACCTAGGATGGGGCCAGTTTTACTAAAAAAGCTATATAGAAAATAGTTTTTCTCCTTAAAAGAAAGTCATATTACAAAATACTTTCACAGAAATGACTTGAATAACCTTCTAGGCATCTACCAACATTGTTCATGCAGGGTTTTTTGCATGGTTGCCAGTGGAATAAACTTATTTCCTGATATAAAGCTTTATAGTGAGGACCAAATCTGGGATGCTTTGGTGTACCCATTCAACAATGCGGCTAAGTATTGGTTTTACCGAGGAGGAGGATAAACTCGGCCTTTATGTATTGGTGCTTCACACTTGGAATGATAAAGAACAAATGGGTCTATTTGAAAAAGAGCTAAAGTATCACACCTGAAAACTTGTATCTAAATATGACTCCTCTGTATATCTGCATCTGTCAGAAACAAAAGTGTACCATATTGAAAATTGGCCAATTTAACCAAAAATAATATCCATTATAAATGAATTTGAAAATAAATAGAACAAATATACTTTCTCTCCAATTATTATTGGTCTAATTGAATGTACTTGATCAAAAGTTTCCACTAATAGTGGTTGTGACTTTTGCCTATGTATTTAAGGTAAGGTGGCCTTAAAAGTAGAACAAGCAATGTTGTAAACAAAATGTTCGTCAGAGTCCTTAGTATGTGAATGCAGCGGGCAATTTGAGCAACTATGGTGCGGACTTCAGAATCCAAGATGGGGTCCAAGATGGCGGCCAGTTTCAGTTTTCCACATGGAATATGAATTATTGCTACAGTATGCAAGATTAATGTATATGGTCGAAATTGTTCATTGAAATGATTGTTATTGCACAAACCATCAAATTAAGAAAAATAAGGACACATTTAATATCAAGGTCAAGGTCATTTCGAATTTAGATGAATTAATAACAGCAAAATGTTTGGTTGTTTCCCTATTCAAAGTCAGTTTGGTCTTCTCCTGGAATTTTAATGGATAAAAATGGTCACATATAATCACTACGATATTATTGAAGGCATGGGATAGTTTAATGACTTTCACAAGCACATATTTCAGAATCAAAGATGCCTTCCAAGATGGTATGAAATAAATGCATTTTGTTATAGTATTCATGTTTTCATACATACTTCCTCATATGTTCTTTGCAAGTCTTAAAATGTCAAATTTTATACAGAAATCAAAATGAACTATATGTCACCAATAATCTCCTTTTGAACTGCATGATAAGCCCATAACGACTTTATATACGAAAGAAACATAAGATTTTGCAATGAAAAAGTTAATCTGACCTCTTAACGACCTTGACCTTAACCTATCCATCGACCATATTTGATCTAAATTTGAACTGTTGTGCAACTACAATTGTTTCAATGAACATTTGTGGAAGTATGCCTGAAAATATGAATGCTATAGCAATATGTCATTATTTCATGAAAAAACCCTGAAACTGGCAACCATCTTAGAAGCCATCTTTGATTCTGAAATCCGTGTTTGGGAAAGTCATTTAACTTTTCCGTGCTTTTAATAATATCATACTGATTATATGTGACCATATTTAGCTCGTCTTTTTTTG
Source organism: Macoma nasuta (assembly GCA_032359355.1). NCBI lineage: Eukaryota > Metazoa > Mollusca > Bivalvia > Cardiida > Tellinidae > Macoma > Macoma nasuta. Next base: position 11,085 of record JAULCE010548825.1, on the reverse strand, counting down.
AAAGAAAAAAAATCGAGTTATTGTGATAGCCTTGGAGTCGTCTGCGTCGTCGTCTGCGTCTGCGTCCCAAAACTCTAACATTATCTCATAACTCAAAACCGTTCAATATTTTCAAATGAAACTTGGTACACATGTTCCTAGAAATAATATGCATATCTATACAGTGTCACATAACTCTATATTTAATAATTACTCATCCTTCGATTGTCTTTATATCCCTATGTCATATATGACAGACTGAAATTGTGTCAGGAAATGTGTTGTGATTGCTTTTGTTTATGCAGGGTAACTGATTATGTCTTCCCCCATATTTATATGGGGGAGACATATAGTTTTTGTCAGTTGTCTGTCTGTCCGCCTGTCTGTCTGTCCGTCCGTCTGTCACATATCGTGTCCGAACGATAACTCTTGATCTACTGCTGCTAATGAAATGAAACTTCATATATAGAAAGAGCATGATTAGAGGAAGTGCAATGCACATGGCCGTAACTCTAGCATACTTTTTTTTGAGTTATTGCCTTTTGTGATTTTTTCTTTCAAACTTTGTCCGGAGCATAACTTGAATATTACTATATCGATTTATTTCAAACTTTGCATGTATATTGCTTGCAATGTGTAGATGTGCAGTGCACAAGGTCCATAACTCTAGCATTATTATTTTTTGAGTTATTGCCCTTTGTTGTTATTTTCTTTAAATATAACTAACTTTACATAATATTGTTACGCCCTAGTACCGGACGTTATTTTAATAATCTACATAAAGTTGTGGAAACATCTCCTCTTTCAATGGATGGGATAATGTGAGATCACAAAGTCAGATGTAGCATTTCAAGTATTTAATTAGTAGTTCATGAATCTCATATGATATATCAAGAGATCTTTAGCAAGTTCTATCTTGAAACATTGACGATATCTAATCACATATCAAGTTCAACACATGGCAAACGATCTTATATAGCCAATTTATAATTATTTATATCTGTCAAAATACAATCACAACGTCAGCAGCCAAGTACAATCTAGATGTAAATTCTATTATATTAAATAATTGATTGAATTACTCATTACGTAAGCTCAATAGATCTCCTATGTAAAGATGGTATCAAAAGTTATCTCATAGCTATTCTTAAGCTCTAAACTTTTACTTCAATAGCGTACCATAGTGAATTTTAAGGAACACGCAATCCAGGATCTGCCGCTAAAACTTCTAAGCTAAGACTGATCCTGTGATCGGATTTACACTGCCTTTTATTCGCGATGCCAGAAAAACGATCACAAACGATCACAAATGGTTGAAAACTGATCGGTGATCGTTTATTGATCGTTTGTAGTGGTTGTTGGTTGAAAACGACCACTTTACTGCTATGCAACGAGTGAAACCGATCACTTAAACGTTCGAAATGATCGTTTTCCCAGATTTAAAATACAGTGTTTAAAAAGACGATTTTAAAATCATGGATCCGTTAAATAGAACAAAATTTAACAAGACAACTAGTATATCATGGAATTTGGCTCAAAGCTGGCCTTTTGTTTTAGCATCTTGGATAAATACCGTTGCTTAACGCTTAACGCTTAGCAACGCTTTGTAAACAACCCACAATGCTTCAGGCAATATGGCTGACGTCATGCTCTAGCTAACATTATAACAATGCAAATGTATGACTAATTAACGTTTTGCAGTAACAATGCATCGACCATTAAGACCGCTACATTTGTAAAGGATTACATAACATACACTACAACTATAAATACTGTCAAGCCTGAATGTCATTGCTCTGTACGGTGTAAAAATAACCTCTTGTATCTGAGGTTAAGTTTCATCCCACAGCAGCAATGCGCAAACGTTACAATATTAACAGGGACATTCCCAGATATGTCAGTGTGTGAGGGGTGGGTGGCTTTGTTATGGGTGGGTTCGGGGAGACATCTGTTTTCTATGAAAACAAACCTCTAGTTTTATCTAAAATTATCTGTGTCAATGGGATTTGTGTAGGCCTATGAGACATGCATAAATAACATGTAAGAGACATACACCGAGAAGGAGGTTTTTCTGTGTTTCAAACACCTTAGCATTGGGTCCATAGGATGCCGAGTGCGCGTAGTGCTGAAGGTATTTCATGAGTCCCATGGGAACGTATTTCAACACAGAAATATAAACATACGAGGTTATATCCGACCTGCAAAAGGCAGAGGGATACTGTTTTGGTGTTTCAGTTAATCCATCCGGTATTCGATCTGTCTGTTCGTCCTTATGCCCGGGTAATATCTCTACATATCTCTGCAAGAGGCTGTTGGAATTCCATGAATCTTAATGGAAGTATGTATCATTATCGGGGGATGGTGCACATATAATGTTTTTATCATCAGTGAAATAGCTTTTGAGTTATTACCCTTGAATTGATAAATACTTTATTGTACTCAGTGATGAGCCTCATCTCTGCTACTGATAGCTGAAACTCTATCAAAATGTATGAGAGTTTGTATTACCATTAGGGAATGGTGCACACAAAAAGAATTCTCATCAGCAACATAGTTTTGGAGTTCATTCCCTTGAATTGATAATCCCCAACAATTTTGTCCGAATATCTCTGCAAGGGCCGGTCGGAATTTCATAAAACTGTTTGAGAGTATGTTTCGTCATTGGGAGATGGTGCACACATATTTTTTATAATAAAAAGGGTTTAGAGTTATTGCTCTTGAATTGCTAAAAATACCCATTTCCTCAGCCCCAAGCCACAACTCTGCTACTGATAGCTGAAACTCCATGAAACTGTATGAGAGTATGTATTTTCATTAGAAAATGGTGCACACATAATAAAATTCTTATCAGCAAAAACATTTTTGGAGTAACCTTCTCCTTTACTAATTAAAAAATAAAACACATTTTTGTCCAAAATAGTTTGCACAATAATTATCCACGACATGAAGGTGTGTTAAGCACATGCCCCATCCCCATGCCTGCAATTTTAAGGTTTCAGCAGTGATCAATAGAGCATTTTGTAACATTTACCTTTGGTCCATAATTATGTCTCCCCCCATATTTATATGGTGGAGACATATTGTTTTTGTCAGAGTTATCTGTCTGTCTGTCTGTCTGTCTGTCTGTCACACATCTTGTCAGGACGATAGATCTACTGCTGTTATTGTTCTGTTGCTGAAATAAAACTTCCTCTATGGAAAAAGTTACTACATCAATCCATTTCAAACTTGGTGTGCATGTCGTTTGCAATGTGTAGAAGTGCTGTGTCTAGCGTAAATTCTTTTTGAGTTTTTGCCCTTTGTTGAAAGTTGGCGAGCCCTCTGTGAAGGAGCTAGATATAGCCATCATAATGTCTATTGAGTGCATGTAAGTGCGTCTGTTCGTTTGTGCGTGCGTGTGTCCGACCGACCTTATCTGGGCTGTAACTTCCTTGCTGATTGAAGGATTTTTAAACAAAATTGTTCATTTTCATAAGCCGATTTGTCGCAAACAATAACCAGGTTTCTACCTACCAGATCAAGGTCCCAAATTGAGGTAAATGTCAAATTTGGGATCGAAAAACCGGGCTGTAACTTCCTTGCTTATTGAAGGGATCTCAAATAACTTGGCAATTGTTCATTGTCATGAGTTGATGTGTCGCATACAATAACCAGGTTTCTACCTACCAGAACAAGGTCACAAATTGAGGTTCAAGGTCAAATTTGAGACTGGAAAGCCTTGTCCGGGCTTTAACTTCTTTGTTGATTGAACGAATCTAAAATAACTTAACACATTTGTTTACTGTCATTAGCCAATGTGTCGCATACATTAACCTGGTCTCTAACTACCAGGTTAAGGTCACAAATTGAGGATAAATGTCAAATTTTGGACTGAAAAGCCTTGTCCAGGCTGTTACTTCATTGCTGATTCAAGGAATCTCAAATAACTTGGCACAATTGTTCACTGTCATAAGCAGATATGTCGCATACAATAACCAGGTCTCTACCTACCAGGTCAAGGTCACAAATTGAGGTTAAAAGTCAAATTTAAAACTATTTCCCCTTTTGGGAATTCGGTTGTGTCCTTTGAGTGTCAAATAGATATTGTGCGGCCTGGTATGACGTCGAATACACTCGGCATCCGATCATACCTAAAACAATGAATACAATACATAGCCCGCAACGTTCTACGCGAGATCGGATTATTGGTTTTAACTACTACATGTTCTTCCAGACCAGATGTCATGTAAAACTGCGTCTGATTTGAATTACACGTAGTAGCAAAGTGAAGTCCTTACTGGGGGTCAAGCATATAACTCGTGTACACTCATATGTTCAATTAACAATTGACAACTTTGATTTAATGACAGAAATATATTTATCTCATTGTTTGATTATAACGATGTGCTGTAATTGCATTAGATCAAATAAACTAATAATAATGTATTGCTATATTTCATGGTAGATAAATGGTTTCTGCCTTTTGTTTAATATTGTTTCACTATTGAATCCTATCAGTTTGGAGCCAGATGACGATTTTTCGTTATATGGGCATTTCGCAAAAAGCGAAGTGTCATCCCAGATCAACCGGTCCCCATAGCTCAGTGGTAGAGCATCCATTTGTGGATGGGAAGGTCCAGGGTTCGATCCCCGGGCCGGGTCAAACCAAAGACTTGAAAATTGGTAGTAATGGCTTCCCTCATTGACGCTCAGGATTTCGGGTTAGCATTACGACTGGTTCGTCGGTGTCAGAATAATGTGACCGGCTGGGTTTCAGTTCACTAATCATGGTATATTAAAACTGACAGCTATTGTTTTATATAGAAGAGTGGTCTGGTTTAAACAGTAAAGATCATGGTCAGATGTTGCACCAATATATTATGTGACTTTACTAGGTTTACACAGTAGAAACATGGTTCACTCCATCATGTCTTTCACTGTGGCAGTCTAAAATTATACTTTTGTCAAGAAGCCGCAGACGTTTTCTATGGTGATCTTTCCTCAAAACCATACTCTTAATTACTGAATAAATGGTGGTGATCTGCCCAAACTGCTGTCTGAATCATCTTTGTTTGAATGTAATGAAAAGGTCACATAATGTAGATCTATTGATGTTTTCATAATATATTACGAAGACTCCAACTAAAATGGATGAACAGCTAAGAAACACTATTTAGCATTAAGTTTGAAAATGTGTTGGCAATGTCAATCAGTTTGGAGACAGGTCAGACACCAAAATACTCCGATGTCATTCGGAAAGAAACCGTGTTTTCCCAGATCAGAACATGCGAAGAATAGGTGGTTAAGTCATGGTCATGGTATATTTAAATTGATATCGACTACTTGCTATAGAAGATTGTCCACTTATGTTGCAAATGCCAAATGGCACCTGTTCAAACTGTCGTCTGCTTCGATCATATTTGAACGTACCCAATGCTCACACACCATGGGGAAAATATATGTTAAATGTTCATAGTCTTGGATCCGATTCCGAGTCATTCCGTTTCTGATCTGAAATATATATATTGCGTTTGTTTTAAGAATCGCGAGAAGACAGAAGTTAAAATCCTCTGACGAAGTCAATACGTGAGATATGCTTATCTATTCCACAGACACTCGGGGACAGGTCACTTCCCTTTCGAATTACATTTCGAGTATCTCCCTTTCAATGGAAAACAATAGGAGCTTCAAACCCTCTCCATTTCTAAAGTAAATATTTCCGAGTCAAATTATTACCATTCTAGGAAATGTTGACCCCCATTTCAATCATAAAATGCATATGAACACAACTAGACGCCGTTTTTCAGAAATGAATTTTCTCCCACGGAGCTATAATAATGAAAGATAAAATCGTAGGCCATGCAAAAATGGGTACCTGCCTTGTTGTGGCATTAATTTCTCATTGAATCTGCAGATGTCACAGGAAAAGCTGTTACACGCTCATGCAAAAATCCCCATAGTTTCACATCAGTACCATGACAAGATCGTATGTTGCTGCACATTCGTTCAATTATCTCCGATGTCACCATGTTTCAAATTCGCAAACTTCCTCCGTGGAATCGGCAATAAAAAAATATACCGATTCATTTCAAACTCGGTGTGTATGTTGTTTGCAATGTGTAAAAGTGCAGTGCACAAGGTCCACAGCTCTAGCATAAAATTTTGTTAGTTAATACTCATATTTTTCTCAACTTCTGTTCTACTGATGCTATTGAAATGCTCCTTTTTTACTTTTTTCTTGTCTGGCCGATAATTCCCTTTTTAAAGATGATATTGTAATGAAACTTTATTCATGGAAAGATATTGACAACCGAAAAAGTCATACACAAGGTCCATAACTTTGGCATTGTAATTTTTGGTCTACTCTGTTAGCATAGGATTATTGTTGGAAATGCCTCAGCAGATCCATAAGTATTAGCACTGACATTACCGAATATTATCATGGACATTCCCAGATATGTCACAATGTGTGTTTGTGTGTGTGTGTGGGGGGAGACATCTGTTTTCAATGAAAAAAATCTCTAGTTCTCATCTGCTTTGCTTGTTTTTCAAAATACTGTGCATTAGTTGATGAACCAATTTCTTTTTTCATAATTGGCAACCATAACATAAAGGTGTGTTTTTCCCTTTTCGCCAACATCTGAAATACTGATTTTGAAAAATAATTTTCACAAAAATCAAACGTAACATTAAGATTTGTCACCCACAAGTTACAGAATCATTTAGGCATATTGCTCCCTTGGTAGGGCTCTTGTTGATTCAATGATAAGGTACACACATACATATGAACATTAACAGGATATTAAAGAGAAATTCTCGTATGTCCTTTATGTGTGATTTTAAAGTATTTAAGAAAAAGATTGGGATCTATTTTCTTTGATAGATGGAGGTAGTAGAATGGACCAGAAGGACACATATGCTGCTTCTATTCAGACAAAAGTGGCTTTTGGTTTGTTGAATCTTTTATATTGATCCTGTTTTTAGCTCTACTGGCCAAAGGCCAGAGGAGCTTATGTCGTCATGCGGTGTACGTCGTCCGTGCATGCGTGCGTCCGTGCGTGCGTGCGTGCGTCCGTAAACAGTTGTTTGTTTATGCTCTACAGTCTCCAGTTTTGATTGTATCTTGATCAAACTTATACAGTACTTAGATATTCATGAGAGCTTGGCTCCTTTCGATAACCAGCCAGATCCGTCTATGCATGACTGGCTTATGACCCTTGAATTAGTCAAAATTGCGCGTCAGTAAACAATTGTTTGTTTATGCTCTAAAGTCTTCAGTTTTAATTGTATCTCGATAAAACTTATACATTAGTTAGATATCTATGAGAGCTCGGTCCCTTTTGAAAACCAGCCAGATTTACCTATGCATGACTGGATTATGGCGCTTGAATTCGTCAAAATTGCTAAAATTCACTAAACTTATACAGTAGTTAGATATCTATGGGAGCTTGGTTCCTTTTAAAAATCAGCCAGACCAACTCATGCGCGATTGGATTATGGCCCTTGAAATGGTCAAATTTTGCTATAATTCAACAAGTCTTCATAAGTCTTCATTTCTTTTCTGATCTTCACCAAACTTGTACAGTAGTAAGATATTAATGAAAGCAAGATTTCTTTCGAAAATCAGCCAGATTTTCTCATGCACGACTGGATTATCTCCCTTAAATTGTCAAAAAATGCTATAATACAGCTTGTTTATGTGATAAAGTCTCCATTTCTTTTCGGATCTTCAGCAGACTTATGCAATAGTTAGACATTTAAGACAGCTCTGTTCTTTTTGACAATCGTTCATATTAACCCATGCACGACTGGATTATCTCCCTTGAAATTGTCAAAATTGCTATAATTCGGCTTGTTTACGTGATGTAGTCTCAATTACTTTTCTGATCTTTACCAAACTTGTACAGTAGTAAGATATCAATAAAAGCAAAATTCCTTCCGAAAATCAGCTTGTGAACACAATCATGTCTCCATTTATTCTCTGGTCTTCGCCAAACGTTTGCTTATTCATCTTTACTCTGAAAATGATTAAACTAACCAAGCCAGTAGAGCACAGACCTTCATGGGCCTCTTTTTTATGTTAAGATGACTTATAGGTCCATTGGACCGGGTACCTCACATTGTATATCTGTTTTACAGTTGTAATTGTTTTGTCATGCACATGTCGCTATAATAAAAAATATCTCTGACTCTCTCTCTCGCTATACGTTTTCTTTAGATGTCACAATAAAAAGGTTTTACCAAAAGTATACTTTATCTATTATTTATGAATGCTCATTTCCACACGACGCCGGTCATATTGTGCTAACATGAAACAATATCGCACTTGGCTCCGCTTAGACGGAAGTGCTGTAAAATAATTCAAAAGCATATATAAATAACATAAAGCAATACTCTAGTCTGGAAATATACCCCCATCATTGCCAATAACGTACACTTTATAAGATGTCGGTTTGTAATGGCGTAATAGAAACATTTTGTCATTGTAGGGCTACGGTTATGTATTTAACCCCTTCACTGCCAGGCTGGTTGTGCACATGCGCAATATTTGTTTTACTTCCGCTTTATATTTAACACACTCCCTCGAACTTTGGTAAAACCATTGGCCGAGTATCAAACAGCTTGGATCCAAATGAGACGCCGAGTTACTCGGCGGCTTATTCGGATCTAAGCTGTTTGCATATATTACTACATTCGTGGTATGGGCGGTGAACGGTTTATCTACAAAATATGACCGATATAGCTTGCAGACTTAGGGGTTATCTACCATTGCAAATATGAAAGCAAACGCCAGCCGTTTCGTTTCCAGAACAGCGTAAAAATAGTGCGGACACGCACATGCAAATAGTGTTGACATGTTTAATATGGAGTGGTAGGTCCGTGTCGCGTGTCATCGCTTATCACCATGATAACGTTTCTTAGTGTAGAATTGATAATTATTTCACTGTTGGAAGCAATTATGCACATGCGTAATATTTCGTCTGATTTATTTTCAAACTTCACAGATTACCTTATTTTTGGGCAAAAATATTAGGCGAGTCTCGAATTGCTTGGATCCGGATGAGACGCCGAGTTACTCGGCATCTCATCCGAATCTAAGCTGTTTGCATATGACACCATGGCTCGGGGTAAGCAGTAAATATTATCGAACTTCGATATCTCGAACCCGGTTATATCGAAGCTATGCTAAAATTGGGACAAGCATCTAGATGAAAAATCATAGGTATTTGCTTTGTGTAAACGTGTTGACGTTAAAGGGATCCAATTTAATTAGCCAAGCCACATTCGGCATAACACGTTTGATCGTACTATAACTACAACAAATGTCTTTTAGGTGTATGTGTCGTCTCGATAGATATTTCTTAAATGGTTCGTGACATTTCTCTAGCTGAAAGAATTGTGTTTGATAGATCACGGACTTGCGTCACCATGCAATTTTAATATATTTAGATTGTATGTTACGTATAAAAATGTAGCTGAATTGCTGCTAGCGACTTCTCGTCACGTCAATGTATATATGTAGGTCGGTAGCGGTTATATATATTTCATATGTCGCCATGCTGTGTTATCCATTAAAACTGCTTTTTTTATGTGAAATATAGTCCGCTTCATAATTGCAAGTTCATGTACTTTCAGCATATAAAATACTTAAAACATAAAGATCTACACTCTATTTTATTATTGTAACAATCAAGGGCTCTCGGATATATAACGTGTTATCTAGATTTAGATGGTTTGTATACTCAGTCAAACAATGAAGGGTTCGTGGTTATATAACGTGTTATCTAGATTTAAATGGTTTTTATACTCAGTCAAACCATGATGGGCTAGTGGTTATATAACGTGTTATCTAGATTTAGATGGTTTGTATACTCAGTCAAACCATGATGGGCTCGTGGTTATATAACGTGTTATCTAGATTTAGATGGTTTGTATACTCAGGCAAACAATGAAGGGCTCGTGGTTATATAACGTGTTATCTAGATTTAGACGGATTGTATAAACAGTCGAAATATGTTACGTCTAAGTTGACGAGATTTTTATAATTGAGTTTGAAATAACCGACGTTTGTTTTGCTTTTAGGCAATCAATCACAGCTGGACACTTATATAATAATATGGAAGCTAATTAAATTGAAACCGTAATTAAAGCTGCATTGGAACCGAATGGAAGCCAAATATTCGTTTTTGAAGCGATTGCCTGGCGTCCTCCACAGGGGAAGAATTCTTATGAACATTATGAATATTTATGGCAAAGGAAAAAAACAAAATTTACGTTTGAATTGTATTGAAATCATTGTAGGAAATGAAGCATTAGCTAGTTACGGGCACATGCTACAAGTCCTTCAACGTTTTCAATGTCGTTCAGATGCAGATGTGCTAAAAGGTGCGTGGGTGGAGTGATGGGCCACGCAAATCATGTGGAACCCTTGCTCAATAGCTATACACCAGATAATTTGATCCGCATTTATGTACCAGGAAATTTTAATGCTACATGAACTTGCATGCCCTCTATTTGGTGTTCGTTTAAAATGGCTATATCGTCTTAAAGCTATATATACTAACGCTACTGTCTCTTTATCTTTAGCAGAATATACACTGTAATCGGGGATTTACATATAATAAAAGCGTTATAAACAACTTACAAGCGAGAGTTTATATATCTTTGTGATCATGAAAAAAGTGCGACAAAGCTCGACATTTGATCTCGTTATAATCAGGAAAGGCTTGCTTGACTTTACTGCATGACAATATTCACAACTTAGAGAGAATGTACACTATACAAACATATTTCAGCTGGATGAATGTTTATGGAAGGGTATTTAAGTAAAAAATCAATTCATATAAAGTAATTATTCTTGCATGTAAATTACATTGATATTATGATAAACGTATTTTCTATCATTACTGCTAACACGTGTATTCATACTATTGACAACTGCTAAGTCTCAAATTGTAGGTTATTACTAAGATGTTATGCATGCGTGCTAATGCGTGTAAATTATTACCGTCTTATTCGTGCATGTAATTGAGTGAGTTCATTATATTGTTTCATTACTTCTGCATGCATCATAATAAAAATTTCCTTCAACTTGTAACGTTAAAATTGCGCTTCTTTCCTATATCT
>JAULCE010547714.1:0-16390 GCA_032359355.1 Macoma nasuta | reverse complement strand
GCTTGGATCTAGATCAGACGCCGAGTAACTCGGCGTCTGATCTGGCTCCAAGCTGTTTGACACTCAGACAATAGGTTTACGAAATTTGAAGACAATCGGACGGTATTCAAAAATGAATCAGGCGACATTTTCAGCAGACGACAATTTTCGTAGCAGGCGAAGGGTTAAAACGCGGTCAACAGCACTTTGCTGGAAATTATCTTAAACATCAATCCTATTCCGAGAACTTATCTACAGCAAGCACAGGTTCGTGCAGATGGGGATTATCTGTGTCAGTTACAGTTTAATCATCGTTGATATAGTTTTAGTTCCCCAGACGGTTGATATTTAATTGTATTTCAGGTTTAAAACTGGATAAAATGTGCTGTTAATAATGTTTGGAATATTCACTTAACTACAGAAGGATCAGGTGAATTTTTGACAGACACTTTCCGTGAATTATACTGCTTGTTGTCTACAAGAACTGTCCCCCTTTTTTGTTTAAAACAAAGAAATGACCTTATGTGTTTGTTTCATTCAAAAACCACTCTGGAAACGTTAACCAAATGAGAATATTTGTGAAAGTGTGCCAGGAATAAAAATGTTACCTTGATACAATATGGATACTAATTAAATTGAAACCAGAAAAGTCGGGACTACTGTAGGCGAATACAATCGGTATAATCTGTTCAATTTTTTTAAAGCGCATTATGTGATTCCTGGGAGTTTTGAACCGGTTTCTTCGCTATAGTTAACTGTAGCCAACCCGGCAATGTATTGACGCGAAACGGTGCGAAACGGCGCGAAACAACCGGCAAATCGTCAAGTTATTAAGTTTCAATATTGTACTATTTCACCTTACCTACATGCGTCGTCAACAATATACTAATGAAGACACAGAATCAGTAAAATATATTTCAATGCATTTATTTCGGGTTCATGTCAAAGAAAGGAATACATATATACAATGAATGTGCCTAAAGGATACATATGTATCACTCCGGCATCCTTATCATAAATAATTCGATGACACTTAGTCTGCTTTGATGGATGCAACCACACCCACACATCAACGTAAACGTTTTGGCCATGAGTGTAAAATAGCTGCAAAAAACTTTTACTTACATGACACCTTACAGCATTTTGCCAAAGCTGTAAGGTTTCATATATGCTAAAGACGTATCATTTGATTTTAAATGCGGAACATTTTTCCAAACCATTGTTATGTGTGTATTCTTCAATATACATGAAACAATGAACAGGGTAGAAAAGTATTGGTAGACATGGCCGTTTCTGAATTATGACATTAATAAGATCGCTCATGCGCAACGGATAAATGATAAACATGTGTATCTGAATCAGAAAACAATTCGGTAACATTCATCACCGTGGTTATTCTCTTTCAAACTCTTGAAAACTTGATGTTGTCTAATATTGTGACCGTTTCTATAAAAATAGCCTGTTTTATGCCTTTTAGGCTTGTACACACTGACATGGTCGAAGTGGGGATAAACTATCGAATTTATTTTGCAGCTTTTGGTGACACAAACTCGAGATGCCTATTTTTTACAAACGCATCTACTAAGAACATCCACACACAAATTCAAAGAAGCATCTGTTTTTATTTTTATTTACTGCCGTTTCTGCCAAGAGTGTGCAAATTGAATGCCACAGAGAGAGGGAAGTGGTACAGAGGAACCCGGGAAATGTCAATGCATGGAGCTTTACGAAACACAAATTATATAATATTTAAGAACTATATCCTATATAGACAAAGAAAACTGTGCAGATTTGTAATTATTTTAATCATCATCTTCATATCATAGATGTTTAGCTGTGAAAGTTTAAAGCTACCTTTTCAAACAGTTTTTACAAAGTGTTTTTCCATTGTTCATGATTATAAAAAAAAACAATTATTAAACCAAAATATGAATTAAATGATGAAGTTTTGTAAGTTTTTTATTAGAAAAACGAAACATAAATTGTTTTGAAATGACGTATTTAAAGGATGGTCTTATTATATGGATACGTTAAGAATTTTAGAAACTTTGCCAAAATGTTTCATTTACGCACACTTATCTTGGGCCCTTTATATTAGGATCAAACTTTGCATTTCAAACCAACTTGTCATTTAACTCTGGAAAGAGCTAATCAATGATAGATAATTTAATTCATAACTTATTATTTAACCATTTACTCCATATATAAAAGTTATGCCTTTACCAAACGATGTAGACCCGTTTGCCTGTTGGATCGTTTAGTCAGGAGTGTTAACTCTCTGTCATGTGAAATAATACCTAATATATATTTTATAGGTTATGTTATACAATGGTCCGTTTTTATTCCAAGTGGTTTGGGGTCTAAACCTAAATACTCATGACATAAAGGGTAAAATAAATAAATTGTAATATCAATAATTAAATAGGAATTGTGTTTCTTTCTGATGTTCTGTAGAACAAACATTTTAATGTCAAACGGTCTGGATCTCAGATCAGGGGCCGTATTCATAAAGCTCCTAAGGAGTATCTCAAACTTAAGTGAAACATTTAAATGCAGATTCCTCTATTTTTACCCACAATACCTCAAAGAAACTTTGCATGCTTATGAAATGATTAACAAAACTGATCTTTTTTATTGAAATGTTTTAGCCCTTATATGGCAAAACCTTCATTAATTTCGTACAGATATTCAAGTATAATGATGCACACTTCCTTTCAATAATCTATTATATTTGCATGCAGTCTAGGCTAAACTGTCTGGGTTTTTTTGCAGCTCAAAACTGATTGACACTCAGATTGAAACTAAACCAAAAGTTCAGAGAAAAGATTAGAACTAAATATTTGCATTTTATTTGTGATGCATGATAGAATATAGCATTGCATTTCCTGTCAAACACTCTTCCTTTAGTTAGAATATGCTTAAGTTTATGAGGAAATCAAGCACTAATTTAATCCAACAAGCAGAGGAGCAGAATAAATGTGTCCTACAGGGACTTATTAAACACTAAAGAACAGTTGATTGCATTGAATCATTGCCATGCAATAACACAGTGGTTGTGTATTCATCAACATACGGATTATGTAAAGACAAGGCGAAATATTGCTTCGAATATAGCAACGAACAGCACAACTTACGCATTCTTTCACAAGTACCACTAACGTGTTGGTGCAATTCGTCAGTTGCAAGCAATTCGTAAAAACCATGGATCATCCGAAACATTAAGACACTGCTATCACATATTTTCATCTTCCATTTTAATTGTAAGCTACCCACCCTGGAAAGCATATCGACGCTGATTGGTTAGCACAATAATTGATCGCTATCGGTTTTTATCGCTTAAATGTTTTGATTGATATGGCGGGAAAAGTCATATGAAAAACGACGATAAAACACGTCAAAGCTAAAGTGGAATTATAATTGTATTATTTGTTCATTATAAATTCAAACGCCATGTATAAATGTCTTATATGAACCTTATTTTTTGTAGATGAATCGTAATATTATCTAATGCAACGCCTCAAGTACGAGCTCAAAATATATGCCATTTGAATAAAGCGAATTAATTGTTGTTGTGTACTTGCATCATTAAGGTTTAACAATTATGTCGCCATGTATTTTTCCTACAAAGTTCTCGCTCTAAATGCAGGTTTTCACTGATACAATTTTCGTTCTTCATGCAGGTCTCTACTAATTTCAAAGTTCAAATCTTGTTGGCTGAGATGTCAAGGTTTTTCCTTTTATGCTGTCTTTTGAAATAATACCATGCATATGGGCGGTATTGGTATGAAGGTGCTCTAGTATTCATTCTGTAAAACTTATCACTTTTCAAGTGCTTCTCAATATGGCTCAAACTTGACATCTCTCCTCTCCTATCACCAGAAAGGCTTTGTATTTTCATTCTAGGATCAATAGCATTTAAGAAAAAAAGCCCAACTATGTATAGTGTACATATTTCACAGATAATTATGTTAATTATGACATTATATGCAGGACATATCGGGATAGAGAAAGCTTACTACTTACTTATAATCATGTCTACAGCTCAAACTACCCATACACACAGGTGCATAGAATATTTCTGCTGGGATTCAAACCCAGACCTCTCACAATCAGAATGAGTTTAGTGAGTGTTCCGCACAGAACTTCAGAAACTGTTTGTATGCAAATGTATGTGCAAAAGAGCTCGCACGATTTAAATGTGCTTTTCTGTAACTTGAGTTTTCTGTAATATAGACCTTCATTTTGACAGAGAAAATGACAGCCAAATTTTAAATAACATACAAAAGTATTCTCAATAAACATGGAGACTATTAGTGATCATCATGTAAAGAGCTTAGGTGTTAAAGATTAAAGTAAAGCGTCAGTTTAAAGGAACTACGCGGGCTACCAGCCCCTGACATATTAAAAACCTTTATTCCATAGATACGCGGTTTGCTGTAGAAGATGTCTAAAAAAATCATTGTAGGAAATAAAGCATTTGCTCGTCACGAGCAAATGCTAATGCTTACAATGTTTCAAGGACAATTCAAAAATGACCTTTTCCTTTTGCCTAGATATCCATTCACTTCATCAGATTATTTAATTGTGGTCAAGTATAACAAAAAGCATCTGGAGCAAAGGGTTAAAACAACAGGTACATGTGTTAAAGTGTGTACAACATTTAATATTCAAAGACCTGGCTAATAGCCTCTTAAAAATGCCTACACAGCAAATGTCATCGCATCTTAATAAAATAGAAATAATGTATTTCTTTCGTTGGAATGCATGATAGAAATATTGAGAAATATCATGTATAATTCTTTCATTTAATTTCGCTAAAAACTGGTATAGTAACATTGATGTTGGGTTGATATAATAGTTCTTAGGCAAATAACGAATATTTTGTATACATGTGCCGTCTTCAAATAAAAAGAGTTTTCCTCCACCAGTTTGGAATTACAATATTTATTAATTCGTTCAGTTCTTGCTTAACTATAGCAGTTGTCTCTTTGGCTTGATAAGTTTGTAGGCTGGTTATTTATTGAAATTAAGTTATGTTTTGCAAATGTCTGTTGTAAACAAGCCATAACAATTCTTTATTTTTGGGGCTTTTAGTTTACCGAAGTATAAACACACCCATTTCTTTGCAGCAATAATGTAATTGCAACTACCCAACTGACAGATGCTGATATACACATATTCCAAAGCATATCATAATATAGTTTGACGTATTTTAAACTTAGAAGCATGTTTTAGCCAGTATGTTACTGCATGTTTTCTGGATTCTATATAGAGACAGTATCTACTACAATCTGCTAAAGCAGGTGCATTTGGTGATAAGCCATTGCTACATTAAAATATATTACATGCATATTTTAAAAATCTTTCAATACATTCATGTCTACTTATTCCAAATATTCTGTAACACCATATTTCAATAGGCAAAACGTTTGTATCAAAACGTTTGAGGCCGTTCTTTTAAAGATAAAAAATGGTATATTTTGTCTTTGTTACCTGTTTTTCTGCCGTCTTATTGGTTGAATGTCTTCAAATATTAAAAATAACTACAAAGTGGTTAAGGGACAGTTGGATTCCGTGCAAATTCTAAAACATTTCTACTTATTTATATATGAAGAACTGACATCGTTTTTTGTGATAATAAGCACCCTTGTTTTAATCTTAAACTGATTGGATCACTTACAATTTTGTTTGCACGAATATCAGACCTAACATGCTTATACATACCCATTAAAATTAGTCGCGTTTTACCTTTGATATCAGCTTTACCTTATTGTGGCCAAATTTACCTTCTAAAGAATCAAAGGCGGTTTTAAAGTCAACGAAGCACACATAAAGTTTCCTTCCCTTGCCGTTTTTGTATTTTGATATTATATATTGACGAACAAAGGAAATATCAATAGTTGATTACCCTTCCCAGAACCTGGCTTGTGATTCATCTTTTGTTTTAAATGTAAGCATGAGATTTTTTTATACTAATGAATATTTGTTACTAAGCTAAGTAGATAGATTCACATCATTTTTATGGCTTTTTTATGTTTGTTTTGTTTTTGTTGGGATTTACGTCGCTTTGACAGTATTTCAGTCATTTCGCGATGCCTGGCTAATTATTAGTGGAGAAAGACCCCAGAAAACCCGTCTGAGTTGCATAGACAAATAACTGGGTAGAACCAATGACCTACCGCAAGCCAGCCGGAATGTGCCTTTTTTATGTATTTTGACTTTAATGCAGTACTCCAGGTGGCTTGGTATACTCCTGATTTAAACACTGTGTTGAATAACTTGTGAATAATCTTAATAAAACCCGTATATATACTATCAGTCATGATTTTACAAAAGGCTGGATGAATGTCATCTACCATGGTGATATAATTTGTTTCACCGACCTTAAGCTGAACCCTATATGATATATGTTATATTTAGACTCATTCACAATGAAAACATAGGATATGATGGCTATAACGAATAGGCTTATTGTCTAATAGCAAGGTAAATTTCAATTTTGAATGATTCTTAAAACATTGTGGAAATGGAGCATTTGCTCATTATAAGCATTATAATGCTCCATTTCCCAGAATATATTCGAAAGTCTTTAACTTCTCAGGCGTTTAAATGTGTATCTATGGAATTAAGGGTTAGAAGGATTCCTGTCTCTTGTATTTCATTTGTGCAAATTATAGCTTCAATTTCTGTGAATGAACTTCATTTAATTAACAAAACAAGAGATTCAGCATCTACAACGTTGCTTTAGATTAAAAATAAATTTCTTCAACTGAGATTCTACTATATGATTTACTTTAATTAGTAATATTTTTCCCCAAAAGTTTCTAGGGTTGTCGTTTGAGTAAATTATATCATGGAGCATGTCAAAGTTGTCTGTACAATATTTTCGTACTACAGTTCTGGCCTATTTCGAAACTTCAGTAACAGTCTCCAAGTAGTCTCTCAAATCTGCTGATTTATATAACAGAAGCAGCCGAAAACACTAAACAAGCGACATTTTCGAAGAGGGCATGGGAAGGAATCAGGAAGTTTTTCTACTCAGATTGCACTAGAAAATTATATTTGTCTTATACATATTTAAACACTACTTTTGGATGCAAACCTTGGGTTCTTCGACAAGCTCACAATACGTACTAGACACAAAATTAAACCAAGAACTACCAATAATTGTTTTATTTTGATGTTGTCACGAGACAAACAGTAACAAGGGGGGGGGATTTAATACATATAAAATATGTCTTTAAATCATGGTGCGTGTATTTATAATAGCAAATGATACGTGCAGATCAGAAACAGTGTAACTCAGCATCTGAGTCAGAATGATGTTTGTTTAATGATTATATGCTTAACCCTTTACCTAATATGCTATTCTTTAGACCCTCCACAACGAAAGCGTCTTAGAAATAATAAAATTTAAGTGAGCGTGCAAATATATGAATGTTTGAAAACTTTGTCGAAAATGGAGCATTTTCTCATTATGAGCAAATGCTCAATTCCCCACAATACTTTAAAAGATCGTGCACTACAAAGGCGTAAACATGTGTTTCTATGAGATAAAGGGGTTGTACGGTTTGAGCATGATTTGATAATGGAGATTCTTAGAACCGCCTGATCTGTGTATGAAATGTTTGCCTTTGCTTAACGAAGATCAGTGGTATGCATTGGTTGTGCAACGTGTATATATACAGACAGTGGCATCTGAGTAACACACAATCATTCATTACATAAACTTAACCCTTTTCTCCACAACCTATTTTACCATATCCACAAAACTTAGGCACAAGAAATATGTCAATATTGAATTTTATTTAAATCATTGCAGGAAATTGAGCATTTGCTCGTGACGAGCAAAGGCTTCATTTCATACAGTGTTTCCATTTGCATTCAGTTACAGAGGATCTGAAAGGCGCTATTAAGAAGGAAATGTTTAACTTTGCCAATGATTTAGCGGTTTAAGGTTGCATATTCATGTAAACAGATATATTATTTAGAAGATATGCATATATATGTGAGCTGCAAAAGAAAAATATGCAGGTCCAGACCACAGCACGCTATTAGTTCCTGTGCTTTATGTCTACATTGTTTGCATATACATGTAAACAGATATATTATTTAGAAGATATGCATATATATGTGAGCTGCTAAAGAAAAATATGCAGGTCCAGACCACAGCACGCTATTAGGTCCTGTGCTTTATGTCTGCATTGTTTGCACATATTGACCTAAAACACTCTTATGGATACACCATTTTAATCAAATGTTAATATTTAATATAAATTGGCCGGACTATCTTATTATTAACTCTTTGAACCATATTTGTTTTATTAACCTCACATTTGCCTTAATATTTTGCTTTAGAATACATTTGATTTGTCTTCTCCGTTCTTTCTGACCGATATGTTTGCAATTCATTTAGTTGATACTTCTTGGGAGTATTTGACATTAAACCACTTAGATCAACGTGTGTTATGATGTTCTATGTTTAGGCTCAAGTTGAACATTTTGCACATTCCTGTAAAATATGTGTTTATTTGTTTACTATAAATTATCATTTTCAACATTTTCTTTAAAACCTAAAATATCAAATAATGCATCATGTTTGAAATATCTGTTCAAAGTTGCAGTCATGATTTCACTTATTTCATCATTAAAGTCTTTTAAACTGAAACGGTAGTCTTCTTTTCTTTTTAAGCCTTTTCTGATTCATTGGAAATCTGTTAACATATTGTCAGATTCAGTCATTTTACAATTTCATTACATGTATATAATAATAAAGCAATGAGGTATTTATCTCAAAACAAACAGTCAATGACACATTTACCCAGTTGGCTTATAAAATAAAAAATGTCAAATTCCGTCATCATGTCCCAATCGATCATTCCCGATCACGAGGGAATACGGTGGGAGAAACGCCATTCTTTACCACCTTACGCGTAAGCCACTTAATATTGTTGACCTGAGTTATTCGGCGTCTCGTAAACTGGTTAACAATTATGGGAATAGCATCTACCAAAAGGCAAAACAAATGCCATGTTTCCATATCATTTGCCTTTCACATGTGTTACGTAAGCGTTGAAGGAGTGAAAGATAGCGTGACTCCCATTGTACAAAGTTGAATCGACAATTTACCCTGTAATTTGTTTACCCTGTATTCTTCCACAGAGATACAGGATGCGGTTATACAAGGTATATATACAGCCACGTTTAGATTATTGTTCATTATAACGGGGAAGTACA
The DNA here is from genome assembly GCA_032359355.1 of Macoma nasuta. Lineage (NCBI taxonomy): Eukaryota > Metazoa > Mollusca > Bivalvia > Cardiida > Tellinidae > Macoma > Macoma nasuta. Next base: position 7,174 of record JAULCE010547714.1, on the reverse strand, counting down.
ACCATTAGAAATCTAAAAAGGATAGTCACATTCCAAAAACGATCGAATAAAATTAGCCTTGAAAAATATAATATTGACTTCGAAACTTTACTGCATGTCATTAATGCATACTATAATAAGTATCGCGTTGAAGTCAACACGTCTATTTTCATATACAAAGTAAATAGTGATGCTGTGCGAAAATATATATTGGACATGTATAAAAGGCAGAATTCAGAACATACTAATTATAATTTGCTTTTAAGAGACAACATAACGTTTTGCATTTCAATGCCACGTATTGAAATATTCAAGTATGTAATATGCTGGTATTATTTTATGGGATACTCCACCTATAACTTTGAAATCAGCACCGTCTCTTTCGGTGTTAAAACTGCACTTCAAAAATGAAACCAAACCTCATTTGAGTTATATGTATATTTAAACTGTTAGGTTTAAATGTTAGTTTCCATTTCAGTGTTATTATCATGATTTAAGCATACATGTCAATTAGAACATTATAATTTAATGGATTCATGTTAAATGAAAGTGAGTGTTTGATTTGTATGAGTGGGTGTGAATGTGTGTGTGTGCGTGTAAGTGGGCATGTACATTTGCGTTTCTTCTCGAATGTTTTATTTTAATGTATATGCGTGTATTGTATTTTTGTTTTAAATCGATTGAAGGCTGTAGATTAGCTACGTTGCTAAATTTGACGTACCTATTTGCAACCGCAATTGCCTTACTGACCTTGATATGCACAAATTATTACTATCTGTGTTTCTCATACTCCATGTAAAATTTTGTTAGACAAATATAGCGTGGTATGTTATATAATGGTATTGTCTGTGTTTCTCATACACAATGTAAAACATTGGGTCGACAAATACAGAGTGTTATGTTAACTAATGTTATTGTCTGTATTTCTCATACACCATGTAAAACCTTAGTTCGACAAATACAGCGTGTTATGTTATATAATGGTATTGTCTGTGTTACTCATACACCATGTAAAACCTCTGTTTGACAAATACAGCGTGTTATGTTATATAATGGTATTGTCTGTGTTTCTCATACACCATGTAAAACCTTAGTTCGACAAATACAGCGTGTTATGTTATTTAATGTTATTGTCTGTGTTTCTCATATACCATATAAAACCTTAGTTCGGCAAATACAGCGTGTTATGTTATATAATGTTATTGTCTGTGTTTCTCATATACCATGTTAAACCTCAGTTTGGCAAATAGAGTGTTATGTTTTATAATTTTATTGTCTGTGTTTCTCATACACCAATTAAAACATTGGGTCGACAAATACAGCGTGTTATGTTATATAATGGTATTATCTGTGTTTCTTATACACCATGTAAAACCTTAATTCGACAAATACAGCGTGTTATGTTATATAATTTTATTGCCTGTGTTTCTCATACACCAAGTAAAACCTTGGGTCGACAAATAGAGAGTGTTATGCTATATAATGTTATTAATTATACTCTAGAAAAATTAAACATAAAATACATTCGATGCTATTATGGGAACAATTGGTTCGTCAATGACAATGTCTTTCCCCCTAGATATTTGTTCTTTATTGGATGATTTCGATGTGGGTAATTCTAAATATAGCATGTGAAGTTAGGGGAGTTAAGGGTTAAAAAGTCAACAACACAAACAATTTTCCAATTCTATTATTCGCCAAATTACACGTTTGTTCTCAAACCTTTGGTTGGTTACTGTATGTTTCTGAATCAATATGTATTTCCTTCCGTATTTTTTCCACAAAAGACATCGTCTGCACCCTCTGCTGCTGTGGGCTGTAAGGATACAGAAGCTCTGTCTAACCATTACTCCATATATACGCTTTTTGAAGCCACTGAAGAAGAGGACAATCGAAAACATTGTGGTATATGGAGCATTAATTTTGGTCATAAAGATCAAATGCTCTATTTTCCGTAAAGTTTTAAAATCCCTCCAGTTGTATTTTCCTTTCACCTAGATAATCTTACTGTTCATTCTATATATATGTTTATAACGTGAAAGAGCTAAACATCAAATGAGTACAGGGTTAAAACCTAAACAGCGTTATGTCGAATCAGACGCCTAGTGACTCGGATCTTTATCTAAATAATACATTCCGTGCTATCGCTAATGGCCAGATGACGTATAACCCTTACTACCGGCAAAATTCTCTTCTGCTAAAATTTTCGTCTGCTCGATTTTATATTTTATACTCGTGAAATTTGATGAAAACTGTTGCCCAAGTATCAAACAGCTTGGATCGGTATTACACGCCGTGTTACTCGACGTCTGATTCGGTTCAAATCTGTTTGAGATACTTACAGTGGTCGCTAATGGTAGGTAAAGGATTAAGCTTAACATTTTTCAAAACGGTGATATTCAAAATTAATAAAGCATATATCCTCTGGAAGACTGTAACGTAAAAACCTTATTTGTAGTAAGCTTTGCAAACAGCCTGGAGCTTGATCAGATGCCAAATAACTCGGCGTCTGATCAAGCGCCAAGCTGTCTGACACTTAGACTGAAACACCTCTACCAAAGACAGTTAAATAAATATAACAAAATATGAGCAGTCGACAAAAAGTGCCGACGAAAATATGGGTCACAATATAGGGTTTGTTGAGAAATTACAACTTTTAATAACAAGAGGAGTTTTAGGGCACGTAGTTTTTCTTATTCGGAAAACAGAATCTGAGAGTTAAACATGTTGGAAATACAACTTATACTATTAACAACAATTATAACAATAAAAACAGTATTAGTATTATTATCATTCACTTTTCAACATAATCTTTATTTTAAAGAATGCACGTACTTAAGACATCACAACTTAATCTTCATATATAGATAACACATTATGGTGTGTGTTTGCATAACATCGATCATGTTATTTAAACTTCCCATGCTGTTAAGCCCTCCTCTGATTTATATCTTCTTGCTAAACTATATTGTTCGTTATATATCTGTTTCCATAGTAAACTATAGATGCGAAAAAATTTGAATCCAGGTCTGGCACCGAATTACACCTTCAAACTATGACCGTGTGTCTGGTCGCACTTGACACGATTGAAGGGTTGAATAACCGCTTACAATTCTGAGCGTCACGTGAGGGACACATTTAATATTTGGGACCGACTGTCTGTGTAACACGGCGTCAGATCCGTTCAACGTTTCATAAATCGGTCGCCTGTTTCACCAACGTATATAATCTCTGACGAAGTCTAACAGACGACAGTTTAAGCAGAATACTATTTTTGTTGCAGATGATTAAATTTACAGATTAGTAAACGGAGTTTTTTGTGATCTGTATAAAGTGTCGCCTGCAGTGTCTTTCAAAATAAAGTATTATGCAATATCTGTCTGAATTCGTGCCTTAAACAGTTTGAATATGGATCAACCGTTAAGTTCATCGGCGTCTCATCTGGGCCCAATTTGTTCCAGAGACATGGTAGATTTGCTTGCAGAAGGTGGTACTTTAATTAAGGCTGTCAGCCCTATTGGACTTTGATATTAAGATTTACAATCTTATCAGACGACTACGTGTAAAACTCGGAGGCGTTTCGTTCATCTGTATTGAGGGAAATTAATAGACATGCATATCAAAAGATTTAAATAAAGCATTATCTGATAAATTGTAGAGGCATTATGACGGAACAGGATAGCGACTCGGCATCGTTGACAATAAACTCTGATGCATACGATATGTGTTGTGACATTTGTGCAGAGGATGACAAACGTGCCTTGGCAGAAGGGTACTGTGTTGACTGCCGGGATTACCTGTGCGGGGACTGCTTCAGGGGCCACAAGAGAAACAGAACATCAAGAGAGCATGGATTACAGGACAGGACACAAATGCCCCTGCAGAAGCCTCCGCCATTAGCACCCATGTCGAGGATAGGCTTTGGTGCAGAGAGGTGTGCCCACCATCCAGAAAGAGTCGTTGAATATTTCTGCAAGGATGACCACAGTCTGGGCTGCAGTGTTTGCATGACGATGGACCACAGGCACTGTGACGAAGTGGACCTCGTTGTAAATCTATCAGAGAATCTATTAGATAGTGAAGAGTATATACGTTTCATTGATGAACTGGAATATCTGGAAACAAAATCACAATCAATTGTCGACAAAACATTGACAAATGCGCTTCGGTCCAGGAAAATTTTCATCGATGCTGGTAAAACCGTCCGATTCATGCGAAAAAAAGTAATGGATGCTTTTGATAAATGTGAAGGTGCTTTACAGAAGCAAGCAGAAACACTAACATCTGAAGACTTGGCAAAACTAAGAGCTGTTTCTGTGACCGGAAAATCAATTTTTGCAGAGGTTAAAAAAGTGTCTGCTTACACACAACGCCTCAAGAAGACAAATCGTCTTGGACAGCTCTTCATTCAAATGATTAAGCATCAAGATAACTCTATGACATTTCACAGACTTGTCAATGAAGCAGATGAGAACAACGATTCAACAGTCTACAGTATTGAGCCGAGTTCTCTGATACAACATGTACTAGACGACCCGTCCTCCGTTGCTACAATTTCTTTCCGTATAGAAGAAGAGGCCGACAACTCTGATGTAGCTTCCTTTCCGACGACATCCGATCGTTCTCCTGAACCTCGTGACACAACAACGGCAACAGACCAGCCATTAAGGAAGGATCTGGCAGACGTGAGAATTGTATGTTTAAATGACATTAGTGTGGGCACAGAGAGTGACAATTTATCTAGCTTTAAAATAACTGGGTCTGTCGTGTTGCCCAATAATAGACTTGTACTGACAGCCTATTGGAACAGCAAAGTAAAATTGATAAACACTAAGAAGAAATCAGTCACGTGCCAACTGACGACTCCATCAGGACCATGGGACGTTGCAAGCATTTCTAGAGATAAGGTTGCCCTAACGTTACCCGATAGCAAGAGAATTGTATTTATGCAGGTAACAAATAATATGTGGATGGACAGAGAGATTCCTACTAAAGGGGAATGCAGATCTATTATATGCGATAACGAGAAACTCATAGTAGGGTATGCTGTTCCTAAGAAAATTGAGATCATGGATCTGAATGGAATAACGACAGAAATGTTCAATACAACAGGCTTGATTGAATGTCCAACCTACATGGCCCTTAGTCCAGACCATCAGTACATCTATGTGTCGGACACTAGATCAGGCACAAACTTTGTTGAAAGAATCGCGCGCCGTGACGATGTAGTTGACGCTGTATATTGCAGCGAGGACCTAGCCACCCCGCGAGGAGTTACTGTTGATCCGCGTGGCAATGTTTTCGTTTGTGGGGGAGTCTCAGGAACTATTCACGTTCTGAATCCTGACCTGACAAAGGTCAAGGTGCTTGCAAATACGTTAAAGTTTCCCAATAGTATCAGCTACTGTCGGGATACACACAAACTCTACGTTGGGATGTACACGAATGAGGTCAAAGTTTACCTGTTGTTTAAACACTAATCATACTGGAACTTCATCCGTAAAAGGGGTTCAAAATCAAATAGTCCCACCAAACTGTTCCTAAAATGTGTTTGTTTTGTCGGTTAAATGTAGTAATGTTTGAACTGGATGAAAGACTGGAATATTAAAAAAGCATTTGGGTAACACTGCCAATTAGATAAGTGAAAAAATTGAAAAGAAATGAAAGTAAGAATGATACCATTTGGCGTGTGGCATTAACATGGTTGCATGTAAACCAGACACTAATGTTTTCTTACTACCCCTTCTAAGATGGCGTCTGATACATTGTACTTGTTGCATTGATAATTTGGGTTGCTTATGGCGATGAAAGGGTCAACAGGGACGGGATTTACTTTCAAGCGCGTATTTGTTGACAACAAACCGGTATATGTGCAGATTTTACAGTTGTGACCGCTTAGGATGAAAATGAAACTTTTGTTCATGTTCAAAACAAATGAGTCGTAAATAAATCGACAGTTACTTGTAACTTATGGAAACAGCTATTTTCAAGAATGTTAACACTGTTGTGTTAATATATATTAATGTATGTAACTGCTTAATATGTAGATTTTACATCATGTACTATATTTCAATATTGTCCGCATCGTGTGTGTGTGTGTGTGTGTGTGTGTGTGTGTGTCACATACGGTTGTCAATATGGGAAGTGATAAGAGGCACTTTTAGAAGTATTGTAAATCTTCTGCAGCCTTTTTTTTTATCTGAAAGTGTACTTGATTTCGGATAACTAATCTACATCCAATGGGCAGTTTGGTCGGTATGATAAACCCGACTTTGATACAACGTACAACTTAACCAGTTTGAGATTTTGAAAACAAACGGATTGTCTACTATACCTGTTTTAAACCCCATTGAGTTTACGATTAACACGTGCGCCCTAGGTATGTCACTGGGGTCTGTTTCACCATTTACTCATTACAAACGCGTATTGACGCCTCCATATCAGATGACCATTGAAATAATTGTGGAAAATGGAACATTTGCTCATTATGAGCAATTATCGGTACAGTTGTTCCACAAAACAAAACTTTGGTTTGAAACTGGTTCAATAAACCACGTCTTTTGTTTACTGAAGTTGAATGGAAAACCCAATTTAGCAGTTCAGACTTTTTGTTCATGATTAACCAAAATATGTTTGACAAACCGTTCAAACCGCGTCTCTCTTATAGTTTTATAGGGAAACTGCATTAATTACATTATGTCTGTGCTTGGTTTGCACTTCGTGTTATTAAAATATCGATCCGTCGTTCGCAAATAATAAAAAAGGTCCAAACCCAATCCGGGTTATAAAGCGATCAATTTGTGTGGAGAAAACGCGTACGTAATTGACCCTTTATCGCAAATATTAATTTACATAGATACGTATGCTTACGCCGCTGTAGCATATATGCCTATTGAACACATTGTGGGAAATTAAGCAATTGCTCACGAGGAGCAAGTGATCCGTTTTTCACAATATTTTCATTCAAAATTGGTTCTTTCGTTTCTCATAGGTAATTTTCCTGTTCATCATACCCTTTTATTGTGAATGAGGTTAAAACTTGCATATGATGTACATGGTATAACTATGACATTTTCTGTCCAATTGTTTGTTTAGCAGTTCAGACTTTTTGCTCATGATAAACCCTTCGCCTGCTACGAAAATTGTCGTCTGCTGAAAATGTCGTCTGCTTCATTTTTAAATATCGTCCGATTTT
>JAULCE010546603.1:0-16395 GCA_032359355.1 Macoma nasuta | reverse complement strand
ATTCAGAACTGCGACCTACACTTAAGGCATTGGCTGATCCTGGAAATTCACTCATTGTTACTTAACCCATTGCCTCGTACAATGAAAACATTTGATGAAAATGAGGAATTTCTAACGGAAAGGAAAGTGCCTAATCTACATGGTTTTGTAAATATTGTGGGCCAGCTCAGTCAAGTACTTTATATCTATAGAGATGACCCTTATTTTGCTTTAGTCATCCATCATCTTAATTGTCTGAGATAGGCATTGGGATCAGGCCCGACTTTCACCAAGCGACTTGAGTTGAGATCATGCTCAGACTCAAAATTTCAATCTCAGATATTGACCTCAATGTTATTGCTACTGCACTATATTTTTGTCTACCAGTGAAACATTCCATGTTTCACTGGTAGACAAAAGTTTAGTGCACTGTTATTAAAATTGAATGAGATATCCATTATTGAAATTCTTAGTTTGAGCAAATTTTCTTGACTGGAGTTGCTTAGTGAAAGTTCGGCCAGACGCTTATAATTTGGTATCTTATCCCGATTTATGCTGTTTGCCACCAAATTTGAAGCCATTTTGACATGGTTCAAATATAGAGCAAGAAAACATGACAATTTTGGCAGCAGGATAAGGCTTAATACAGCTGTGGCCCTAAGATAGCTTGTGCCAAACTTTTCTCTGCAATATGACTCCACAGAGACACAGAAATGACAACTTTTAAGCTTGCCATGTTAACTGCAGTGCGAATACATTAATTACAATACTAGGCAAGAAACGCAGAAACTACACTGTCTTAACCGATGACCTTCTGAAAATGGTGAATGAACATTCAGAGTCAAAGAAAGAGCTCGGAACTGTAGATATCATTGGCAGCTTTTACCCTTGCAAGTGCTTAGTATTTTTTGTATAAGACTCTGCCTACAATGAAACAACGTTGTCTTATGAAATGATATAAAACATTTTCCTAGCAAAATGGACATATTCTATATGCAAAAAATAAACAATGCAGACCCTGATCAGAGGGCTCCTTCTTGAGCCATCTGATCTGAGTCTACACTGTTTGCAAAGGACAGGTACATTTGTTTACTGCACTGAATGGGTTAAGTTCATGTGAGCCCTGCTGTCCAAAAGTACAACCTTTAAAGATACCAGTCGGTGTAGATCGAAGCTGGTCTGCGCTGTTTGCGATGTAAGATGGTTGGATTTTATGCATCTCATTTCTCCTAAATACCCCCTCCTGCCACCATTCATTTAACCCTTTACTCCAAAGACACCCCTTTTGACACCTCTGTAGCTGCTGCCTTTGAAAACACTGTGGGAAATGGAGCATAATGAGCAAAAGCTCAAAATTTCCCACAATGTTTCCAAAGCCATTTTAATTCCTTGATAACTAACCTTCCTATTCATCATTATTATACTTTTATTGTGAATGAGTCTGAAAATAGCATATCGATGTCTTGGTGCAAAACTGTTGTAACTCCTTCACATTTGTGAAGGAGTTAAATAATTTTTCACCCAGCCATCTATATGGAGTAAAGGGTTAAATCACATTTCAGTGATTAGTCTAATCCATTGTTGCAGGATTTTGAATTTGGTGGGTACAAAAGGAAAATAATTCTTGAAATATGCCTCGTACCTGGAGCTCTAGGGTTGACTCGGCAACTTACATTGATGAGCCTTATGGGTCCTCTGCTTTGTTCATATTATGATGTAGACTGGTAGTAACAGTTATGAAAAAGTTGACTGAGGTAGCAAAATTTACAAGGTTGACTGCTAGCAAATTTTACTATTTACTAGTTCAAATTTCTGTTATTTGAAGAATGGGTGGTTGGAAGCTCACATTTTAATACATATTTTTTCTTTATGAATTATCTGTAAATATTTTATACTATATTGTGAATATGAATTATAATTTTATATCAGATATCAGTATCTATCTCACATATTTCGTTTTTACATAATTATTTCTATCATTTTGATCAACAGACTATTGAATATAATTATGGCTGTTACTAAAACATATCTCATTTGAAATTAAAGCGTATTGCAAGTTATAGCTACTCCTTCTTAAAACTTTGGGCCTTTTTTACTAACATTGCATCTTGACCTTTTGGATCCCATTAAACATATTGCATGAATTTTCAGGTGGAACAAACAAAGATTGGAAGTTAGTTTATGAAGGTAACCATCGTGTTATTTAACCCCTATTAACCTTTGTTTCCATGGTGACGGTCAATACTGGTGACTTACCTTAACCTGCATTACCTACCTAATAGTACTGGCCTGGATTTCACCAAACCTTTTCAAAATTAAATCTTTCTCTAGCTCAAATTTCAGTGGCAGAATTTGGTTAGAATTTTAGTGACACTTCAATAAAAGAATGACTGACAGTGGAAGATATGGTACAGTCAAACCTGTATTAAGCAGCCACTCAATAAGGCATTGGTGTGTTTACGGCAGGTGATCCCTTAATGCAGAATGAAAGTAATGCAGAAAGCTCTCAAAAGAGCTTTCTGCATTACTTGCATTTCACATTAAGCAACCACCTGTCATTTATAGTCGCAGTGATACCTTGTTCAACGGTCGCTCAAGACGGGTTTGACTGTATTTTCAAGTGGCAATAAAATTGTAAGCAAAGTCAGCAGTTGATATTTGAGCTGTAGGAAAATCTTAATTTCTGAAGTTTCGTGAAACCGGCTTCTGGCCAAAACTTAGAATCAAGTGTTTCTTCTTCTGCATGTCTCCTCCCGGCCGCTAGTTCCCCACCCACCAGGTGTAGACAGTGCAGTTACTGCATCAGCATCTTTACAGTTCTTGCCAGCCACAGCGAATGCGCCCAGTGTCACGTAACGCATGCTAATTAGCTCTTACAATGTTCAGTTGTTCTCTGAGAACACGGGTCATTTTGCTTCGCAAACTGTGTAGACCCAGACAGCTGCCGTGTAACTGATACAAGGTCTGTTCATGCTCTACACTTGTTGCAGTAATGTGTCAATTGTTTTATATCTCTTCTATAGTGTCAGACAGTACAGACTAGGATCAGAGACTACGTCAGTAATGTGGTGGTTGATCTAAGTCTACACTGTTTACAATGGCATGAATATCCCTTATCTCAGAGAATGATGCATTCGCATCGATCGATCAAGAAAGGCGAATAAAAATACTGGACTACGGAGTTGGGTTTAAAAATTCATGTCGAGCATCACATTTTCACTTTGTGTATACATGTTTTCATACTTTTGGCAAAGAGTGTAGATCCATATCAGACAGTTCCTGTAAGAACTGTCTGATCATTATCTGCCCTGTTTGTTTATAACAGATGAGGACGCATTATGTTTAATTTTATTTATAATTGCCTGATGAAGATAACAAACTACTTGTGCTGTTTTTTCATGGCCTTAAGTCATCTTCAATTCTTCCTCTTACCTTGGCAATTTTTAAAATTTATTTGAACTTCAAGAGTGGATATATTTTTCATACAATTTTTTGTCTACCAAGCTTTGTAAAGTACCGGTATGATTAGAGTCGGCTTAGAAGAAATATTTGACCATTTTTCTTAATGGGTGGTGGGGGAATTTTTGAATCTCAAATCTTAAAATGTATTGTTGAATTCATTGCCTAGGGATCAGTGTTTCTTTATCACTGCACAAGAACCAGTAGTTTTCCAGATTTTGTCTATAAAATATTAAAGAATAAGATTTTTTGTGCACATTTTAGAATAATGAAGTATGTTACTTTATTAAACACTTTTTTCACCCCCAACTCCTGCGTCCTGCATGCAACATGCTTTTGCTGCAATTTTCCGGTTTCTACCCAAAACATCAGAAACAGAAGCATTTATTTGAAGTTTTGGTCAACTTGATATACTGTAACCTGTACTTAATATTGGATAAATCAGCTCCTGCTCCAATCAAGTTTATCTCTTTGCACATTGGTAGTAGATTGACAGACAAATCACTTGAATATTAAACTATTATGTGAATAACTTTGTGTGCAAGAGTTAAAGTAACTTTGAATATGCCCATTGATTATAAACACTTAACCCTTTACTCCATATATGCACCGTTTGATGCCTCTTTAGCAGATGCCTATTGAAAACATTTTGGAAAATGAGCATTTTCTCATAATGAGCAAATGCTCCATTTTCACAATGTTTCTAAAAAACAAAGGCCATTCAAATTTGGGTTTTTCCATTTTCCTAGATAATCTTTCTATTTATCAAATACTTTCACTGTGAATGAGTTTAGAAATAGCATATGGAGTAATAGGTTAATCCTTTAGGTGACTAAGTTTATATTGTGGGAACAGCTTGGATCCATTTAGCTAGATGCTAAGAAACCCTGCATCGTATGTGGATCAAAACTGTTTGACGCTTGGACAATACTGTCATAACTTCTTAGTCTTCGGCCAGCAGGTTGGGAGCAAATAATGTAGACCCTGATCAGACTGCTCCTGATGGAACAGTCTAATCAGGGTCTACATTATTTGTCCTTCTGTTTGTGTCCAGTATGTGCCTGATTTATCCAATATGTGCGCCAGCAATGCTTATGTACTAGAAACGCTTTCTTTTTCGATAACGATTAACAGCATCAACATTTCTTGTATAATGGAGACCATGTAGCTTAGAATTCCAGTACTTAGTCTCAGACTCTGTGGTAAGACCATTGGCTGAATATACAATAGGTCGTATTATAGCATATTATATATATATATATATGTTCATTTTTTCACTCGGTAGCTTTTTGTATAAACCCTTTACCTGATATATATACGTCTTTTTACACCTCTTTAACAAATAACTTTCAAAAAATATTGTGGGAATTGGAGCATTTGCCCATCATAACAGAATAACGGATGCTCCATTTTCCTCATTATTTTAAAGAGCTTTCAAAATTGCCATTTTCCTCTCTGCTAGATATTCTTCCTAGGATTATTTCCTTTAGAACGAGTCTAAAATACCGTATGAGGTAATGGGTGAACCAGAAAACCCCTTTAGGATCTACATGTACATAGCGTTTATGTGCCTTGGTTCGTAGCTTCATTAGGTCCCATGAGTTTCTAGACAATCATGATAATCTTGTTAGTTTGCTTCATTTTCCATAGCAGAAATTGCCACAAGTTATTTTGTCATTCACATGGTTCCAGATAAATGTGTGTATATTAATGTTTTGATAAAATTTCTACATTTCCACACCAAACCCTATGCTATGACCATTCATTGGAATTGTCTCTTTGAGACAATTCCATTGAATGGTCACACCATAGAGTTAAACGGTATAAGATTTTAAGTACTTGAAATATGCATATTTATATCAGAAGCTCTAAATATACATAACCTCATGCTAGAATAGAGAAGTTTAATATTGATACAGAAGTTGTCACTCTGGTACCGAATATTCTCAACCCTAATCCAGTGATTAAAATTCGATTTTTGTGAAACTTTACTGAATTTGCTCAAAACTTGGTAAAACTGTCTTTCGGTATATCAAGCAGCTTGTATCCGGATTGGATGCCGAGTAACTGACCTGGATCTAAGCTGATTGCAATCATGATCAGAGTTACAGGATAAGGGTTACAGTTTATTATTTTTGTTGCAGTGATTTTAGCATTTGAGTCGTTCTCTGAGAACTTGGCCTGGCTTTCACAAAGCGTCTCGAGTCAAGATTGTGCTCAAACTCAATCTTTTAATATTGGATATCTTATTCAATTTGATTGCCACTGCACTAAAATTGTGTCTGCCTAGGCATGCAAAATTACAGTGCAGTAGCAATAAAATTGTGGTCAATATTTGAAATAATCACTCGAGATGCTTTGTAAAAGCCTGCCTGACATTGTACATTTGCAATTGAAGTTTCCAAAACTAGCCTACCACTTTGGTCAGCAGGAAATGTGTAAAAAGTGACGGCCCTGATTTAAGACTGCTCATTTCAAACAGTGTAGACTAAATCAGATTTTGCATTGTACATAAGGCAGCTTGTCTGGGTCTACACTGTTAGGAAAAAACATGTGACTTTTTTTTTTCACTCAGAGAATAACTCATTTGTGATGCTTTGCAAGTTTGCCTCGGCAGATCCCTTGGTAAGGCAAAGTAATGATATTTTCATAATGACTTTTGTAAGATATGCAGATTGATATTACTAATGTCAGTAATTCTTTCCCTGTTTGTAACCAAGTGTATGTGAGAAATTAGTTTTTACCATTTTTTCTGAAAACTACAATTTCCAATGCCCAAATGTATTGTAAATGAGGTGAAATAATTACAAAGGAGGCTGCCCCTGGACTCTCATTTCTTTAACCTAGCTGGCAGTCAGAATCACAGAATAAAAACACTGACGATAAATAATGCATTATTGAAATTTATGTTTTCTTGTTGACATTTACCGGTAATTAGAATCGATTTTTGTATCAGCTAGTTAGGTTTGAGATCTACATCAATGCACCTTCTTTTACAGTTTTTCTGTGAGGAATGCAGCATTTTGACTCCCCTCTGCATTCTGATACAGGCTAATGTTCAAATTAACTTGTGACACAAATGTACTTCCCGAGAAAAATCGATAGGCTAGTGCACAATGCTTTCTTTAGCAGTAGACTGCTCTCTTCTCAAGATGGAGTGGTTTTAATTGGAATATAATTTCATTTTCTTCATTGCCAAAAAGAGGCTTTTGCATCAAACGTTTACTCTAGATATCCTTTGAAAGAGCGACAATTGTCATCTGCCATATTTTCATCTGCACTTTTTATGGCCCAGATCTATATCTTGGAGCATATTGTTTTTGCTCTGTCTGTCTGTCTGTCTGTTTGTTTGTTTGTTTGTTTGTTGGTTTATATTGTTGGTTTGTTAGTTTGTGTCCAACTTTAACATTGGCCATAACTTTTGAAATAATACAGGTATAGACTTCATATTTGGCATGCATATTTCACGAGGCCGCACATTTTGAGTGCAAACATGTTAAGGTCAAGGTCATCCTTTAAGGTCAAAGGTCAGTAACTTTGGCAATATCTTTTGAACTAGTACTGATAGAGACTTTAAACTTGACATTTATGTTTAGCAGAAGGAGCTGCACATTTTGAATTGTCACATGAGAAGGTCAAGGTCATTGAGTAAGGTCAAGGTCAAATATATTGGTTTGGCAATATCTTTTGATCTAGTAAAGATAGAGACTTCAAACTTGATATTTATGTTTAGCTGAAGAAGCTGCACATTTTGAATGTGTCATATGAGAAGGACAAGGTCATTAATTAAGGTCAAAGGTCAAATATAGGGGTCAATGTGCGACTGGGAGCATATGTGTAGTGTTTCACAAACACTGCTTTCTTGTTTATAAAATATTACTAAACTTTCTTAAGTAGAATAAATACAATCTGAGTGTCAAATGTTGGAGCTTGATCAGACCCCGAGTTATTCGGCGTCTGATCAAGCTCTAAGATGTTTGCAAAGGTTACTACAGTTTATTTATTACAGGCTTCCAAAGGATATGAATCATTCTTTGTAATTGTATTGGAAACTTTTTTCTCCACCAAACCCTATCTTTTGACCCTTCATTAGAAGCATCAGGTCAATTCTACTGGATTGTCACAAGTTGGCGTGTGGTGGAGAAATACGGCAATTGATGAATGAGCTGCTATCTACAGTTCTGTTAACCCTTTCGCTGCTAAATTCAAAGTTGTCAGTGAAAAATGTAACAGGTTATGGATCAAATATCTTAACAAAATAATTTAATAAAAACTTTGGCTTTTCTTAAACCCTAATATTCAGAATAAATTTTGTGGCAGAAAGGCCAAGACCCTGATCAGGCACCACCTTCTAAGGCGGCATCTGATATTGGGCTTCACTTTTTTGCAATATCGATTTGAGTCGCCTCAAAAAGGTTAATGAACATGTTATATTTAATATAATATTATGCATATGTACCCTTTTTGCAAACAGAGTAGACTCGGACCAATCTGCTCCTATCCCAGCTGTCTGGGTCTTGACTGTTTGCCTGTTTGATCTGTAGGGCCTTCTGCCATGAATATAACAAAGTTGACTTATATTCTGATTATTATATTAAAGATGAATCATCATGGAGTACTGGGTTAATATTCCTAGGGGTTGGAGCCTAAATGACATAAACATATAAGAAGTGAGGGGTTATTATGAATAATGCAAGGCAAACTGTGAGCACAGTTCCTATATGGGCAGTAGGATTACTAATCAGTACTTCAGTTAAGGTGGAAGAAGTCAATCTATTTTAGTGCAAAGTACACAGTATTATTTTAACACAGCACAATTTCTATTTGGCACTCTAAACTTCAACGGTGATGCTTACAGTAACTAGAGCCATGTGTCATTATACACATATATCTCTCACATCAAAGTACTAATTTTAATCATACTTTAGTCATATAGTACCCTACATTCCTCATATATTATATATAATTTTTAACCTTCACTGACTGTTATGTTATCATCATAGTATCATAATTTCTAATGCACTAATTGGCACTTGACCTGAGTATACCAGCACTCCATGTTTATATATCATCATAAGATACTATTACCTGTATATTACCTTAATTACTCTAAATCGTTGCTCAGTAGTGCATGGGCAAAGAGTGTAGACCCTTATAAGACTGCTTCTGATGAAGCAGTCTTATCAGGGTCTACACTATTTGCCGCTCAGACTTTTTATTTTAAAACAAAATTATATGGTAAAATCAGCTTGTCCAATTTTTAGGATCTTGATGATGTTTGGGTGACCAGAGACTTAATGATTAGTAAATTACGATATATATAGTTGTATTAAAGGTGGCTTTTAATTTTTCCTATTAAATTGAATACAAAATTAAGAAAAGCATTTTATTAGATTATTTATTTTTTAACTAGATCAAAATGATAAAAGGAGTGTGTTTTTAAGTAAAACTATATTCAAGTGACATTTATATGAACAAAATGTCACTTATGACCCACAACTAAACACGAGCTGTGTCCATAAGACACAATGGGTGCGTCTTTCACAAGCATTTTAGGACTAAGTCAAGGTCTATAACTCATAACACAATGGTAGATGGACAGAGTAAGACTTAGCCTCTAAACAGTTTGCCGTATTAGGCAGATATATTATATGCGGGTGCTTATATATATGTACATTTTAATACCATTGGCTCCAGATAAACAAGCGTAAATTGAAAAAAAATCCGACCAACTTTACCATTTCTCGACCAAACCAAGTGTTTTGACCATTCATTAGAATCGTCTTTTCGATATGATTTAAATGAATGGTCCCAACAAATGGTTTTGGTAGAGAAAAGAGTTTTATCATTTTGGATACATGCCTTATCTCTAGCCCTGTTTACCATATTATTGAAGTGTATTTTGCATGGTTGATTATAACTTATTTCTACATCATTTCTTAAAATCACCAGTCTGTTTATCATACCAATTTTTACTATGTCATATTATCACCATTTTCAAAACAATCTCATTAGATTTATCCATTGACGTGTGGAAACATGTATTTAAGTCCTTTTACAAACAGTTAAGACCCAGTTCAGAAGATGAGCCTCCTGATCAGGGTATTCACTTTTTGTTATTTTGTCAGGAACTGAGTAAAACATGTTTCATTTATGGCCTTGTACTAATCAATTATATTGATGTCCTTTGTCAACAGTACGAGCCCATATTATACAGCTCCCAAAGGACATGTTTAGTCAGGATGTGTGCTGTCAGCTCAGAATCTACTCCTATTGTCTTGCTTAAAAACCTTAATCATGTAATGAATGGGTAACTGAACCTTTGCATGCCAGCGTTGGATATAGGAAAATATTGATGAATTATAAACAAGTTAGATCCAGATTGGGCAACATAAAAAGCCTTGCCCCTGTCACCTTGGATCTGAGCTGTTTGATACATCAAGGTTCTAGTTCTGCCCACAATCTGGTGGAAACAATAATATTTTACACCTTATCGGTATATCCTGATATTATGCTAAAAATTGTTGCTAAGCATGCAAAGATTACCCCGCAGGGGTGGAGTAGAATTTGTCACTGGCAGTTTAACTTTGAGTGCAATGGCAAAAAGTTGAAAGAGAAATCCAAAATTGAAATATTGAGATTGAGCAAGTTCTCAGCTAGAGAAGTACAGTGAAGCTGTCTCATGTGAATATTCAGCAAGCTAACAATTAGGTGTTGACAGATTAACTGATATGCCCTGTTGATAATTTCTGTTTCAGACGTTCCGCTGGGATACCCCAGAATCTCGGAGAACCCCCAGCTCAAGTCTGTAGAGAAGGAGCATAGTGCTACTCTAAACTGTGGGGCCGAGGCCCCGAACCTTGAGATGCCGCGAATGTACTGGCTTAAAGATTCCATTCCAGTAGATACCTCCGACCCCAGGATAAAACAGAGTCCGGATGGTAACATTTTCTGTCCTAATGTATTATATATGTTTTACCCTTTCCTCAGGTCTCTAGTAGGCGACTATTGAACAAATTGTAGTATAAAAAGCATTAGCCCATTACAAGCAAATGCTCCATTTCCTACAATTTGTTCAATACAATTCAAAAATGGCACTTTTTGTTTGCCGACATATTCATCCTTTCCACCAGATTCTTTCCTTGTGAATAAGTCTAAAAATGGCATGTGGAGTTGAGGGTTGATGGTTCTTGACATCATGATCATGCAAATTGATGGCTTGGTGCAAAACTAGAGTAACTCCTTCACAAATGTGAAGGAGTTACACTAGTTTTATACCAAGCCATCGAAATATTCCCTGGTTTTATAAAACTACTCCTATGCATATGATATCAAGACTTAATTTGCATAGTGGCATTGAAATGCTATCTCATGACTTTTCATTAGAATCGCACGAATGAGGCAAATCTAAGGAAATGTCTGGAGGTATGATTAAGTGCAGGTAGAAGACAACTAATCTAAATTTATTTGTTGTGATTATTTTCCTATTTATATACATTCCAAAGAAGGGTAAAAAGTACAAAACGAGTCAAACTTCGATGCCTAGAGTTTTGTTACATAAGAAGGGAGGTAAACCAGTAATAGAATAATTAGCTGGTGTATAATGGTTGTCTCCCTTCTATCACTCTCTGTAACAAACTTTGACTCTGTATTGGTTGTCTCCCTTCCTTCTCATTTAAAGAAGACATGAATGGAAACTGGAAACTTACAGCATGATTGATTTTGTAAATATAGAACAGAGCCGGGGAAGATGACTCACCATAAATACAGCTGTATATGAAAGAATGGAGACAATTGCATCTCAGACCAGCAGAATCAGACAGCTTATTATTTGTGTGGCTTCCCCATAGCTCTCAGAAAGAAGTTTGTCAATTGACCAATCCTTTATTCGAAATTGCGTGAACCGTTAAACTGTCAACTGTTTACCATAACTATTGTGGTGCTCAAACAATACAGTCAAACATGTCTTGAGCGGCCATCATATAAGACAGAATAGTGGCTTTTAATGATAGGTGGTCACATAATGCAAATCGAAAGTAATGCAGAAAGCTCTCAAGAGCTTTCTGCATTACTTTCATTTTGTATTAAGTGACCACCTTTCTTATAGACCAACTATGTCTGGTTATTGAGTGGCCGCTTTATACAGGTTTGACTGTAGCTCTCCTCATACATCCCTTCTTTTCATTTAAACACTGAACAATCAATCACACACCCGGCGTGATGTTTAAAGCATTTTGATCGTTTGTTGCAAAACTATTGTAATTCCTTCACATTTGTGAAGGAGTTACAATAGTTTTGCACCAAGCCATCAATTTAATTTTACAGCTAGCCTTGTAGACCTTTTACAAATTGCCCTTTGAAGAGCAGTTTGATCTGGGTTTACACATGCTCATATTTTCTGCCCCTTTGTCTAACAATATGGTGCTTACCCTTGTCTTTGGCTTCTAGCTTTCATCAAGATATTGTGTGAGTCAATATCAAGAGATTGTTAAAAGTACCTTGTCTACACTTGTTTTCTGAAGGTCTTCTGAAAGATATGAGCCACAGTACGAGAAAACCAGCCTTATGACCGTTTGAGTTTTCATTAACCCTGTACTCCATAAGCTATTTAGACTTATTGACAATGAAAGTAATCAATGAATTGAAAGTGTATCCCTGAGAGAGGAAACCACCAATTTTGAATGGCTTTGAAAACATTGTTGAAAATGAAGCATTTGCTTATTATGAGCAGATGCTCCATTTCTTTCAATGATTTCAACAGATGTCTGCTACAGAGGCTCTATAGGGGTATCTACGGAGTAAAGTGATGAATGTAGAATCAGGGGGTTCCAAAACAGCTGCTATTGAAACTGATCAAAATATTTCATAATTTGCACATTAACAGTGACAATGTAGACTCTAAGTTAGGACTGGAGTGGCCATTCTTGGTCTTAGGAGCAGCTTCTCTTGATTTTCCATGTCATAAGGCTGGGATCTTCAAGGCTTTGCTTTGACTGATGTGTTGTCCTTTGAGTGTTCATGGAAACCAATATATGGTATTGATAATCCAGTCTATCAATTAACCTTGTAATGTGTTTTATGTATAAAAAGTAATGTCTGTAATTGCAGGTACATTAACGATTGACCGGGCCCAGGAATATGATCAAGGGAAGTACGAATGCGTTGCAGAAAATGAGATCGGCGTAGCTCACTCATCGGCGGCCATGTTGTACGTCAAAGGTAAGTGTCAACAACATGTCGGATGAACTAAAGACTAGCCAGAACCCATGATAACATTATAGCTTCTTTATTCAGAGGTTTTATATTTGTCAACAAACCTAAAGGAGCTCTTTGAATATGGTCGATGCTGTTTGCCTTTTGGATCTATTCAACCTGAGATTTCCCTGTGTCATAAAATATAATAAATTAGTTGCCACATTTTTATCCAAGGAGGTGGAACCTTAATGTTCATGATGTAAAGGATTTGATAATCTTCATGTAATGGGTATAAGAATTATTCACTTCCATGCTGAAGGTTCCCTTTTTAATTTGGGCTAGATATGTTTGTTGGGGAAGAGAAGGAGTGTGAACCGTCAGTTTGCTTCAAAACTTTTCATGTCCAGTGTACATAATCTAATTTGCTGTAAATCTCATTGAGACAATGTGCCATACCAAAAGTCAAATCTAAGAATGAATTTTTTAATTCCCTCAAGATCATGGGAACAATGTGCTTAAGATCACAGCTTGAAGACTCTACATTTTCATATTAACAGGCTACAGATACAGCGGGTATCCAAATGCTAAAATTCACTTAATGCTGAAATCCACAGAACTTTAAGTTGTGACCATTCATTTAAATCGTCTTGAGAAATTAAAAAACTCGTCCTGAAGCAAGCCATATGTGTTGAAATGTGATCTCCAATGTTACCAGCTGTTTTGAATATGGTTGCTTTGAGTGTATCAGATTCATCTTTGTAGTCTCCCAATTTTGTAGCACCTTAAAAGAATCTATTGGAGGTGTATCAGGATTTGCTGAAAGATTAACAGACTAGCAGGAAGACAAGGCAGAGATCTTGAGAGGAGAAAATCGTTGTTGGTACTTCGATCTCCACCAAACCCTATCATGTTACAACTCTTTAGAATCACCTCTTGGAGTTGAGTCTAGAGAAATGTCACATGATAGGGTTTGGAAGAGAATCAAAAGATCTTTAGAAATGGAAACACATTGTAATCTACATCTCAGATAAGGGGTTTTGTTTTGATTGACGTATCTAGGTGAGGCTGACCCCCATGTGTCTTATAAAGGGTTTTATTGGCGGCAGGTGCCCCTGATATCCCTTGTCAGGGTTCCAGATAAGCATGCATACCTGATACATTTTTGACAAAATAATCTAAATTTCTTCACCAAACCCTATGGAGTTACCACTCATAAGAATCGTCTTTTCAAGACGATTCTAACGAGTGGTAACTCCATAGGGTTTGGTGGAGAATTGAGGATTTTAGCATTTGAAATATGCATGTTATCTGGGGCCCTGCCTGTCATCAGCACCTCTCCCTGGCTAGCAGTATCTGACCATCTTCTGTCAGATTGAGCCCCAGATACTGTAATACCACCATAATTAATCCTCATGGCTATCCTTGGAATTTGCTCATGCTCTTGTCTGCTCTGGGTTTAAAACTTCTCCCAGGTGTTCAATCTTTGGTGAACTGTTTGTCTGAGTGTCAAAAAGCATAGACCCAGCTGAGACCCTGAGTTGGTCTGTATCTGATCTGGATGCGAGCTGTTTACACTTGTTGCCACTGTAGTAAGTAGCAGGATGAGGATTAGAGCCACTGGTTTTAATTTATTATACTATCTGTACTGCAGAGAATATCATTCTATAGATCAAAGGTTCAAAGATATGTAAGGCTGAAAGACTGTCAGGCTGCTTTTTAACCCTTTCACCGCCATAGGCAACTTATGTTGACATTGCAAAAAGTGCAGCCCTAGATTAGATGCCGCCTTAGAGGCAGCGTCGGATCGGGGATGTCACCTTTTTTGTAACAAAATTATTCATATATTAGGGTTTTGGAAAAGCCAAAGTTTATTTAATTATTTCTATTATTTATTTTGTGAAAATATTTGATCCAAAACCAGTTTCAACTGACAATTTTAAATTTGGCAGTGAAAGGGTAAAACTTAAAATTAAACATCTACATGTATAGTACTTGCTTTTAAAGCACTTAACCCTTTACTTTGTGTCCTAAACTATTTTCTCTCTCTTTTGCAAACATGTGTATACCCAGATCAAAAACAGCTTCTACAGTAGCTGTCTGATCAGTAAGCTGCACTGTTTGCTGGTTAGATTAGCTAGTTCTGAGTGTTACCCATGGTAAAGACGTTCCTTTTCTAACATAATAAAATCTGTAGATTATTATAAAAAACATAAAAACATATTGCGCATGAGAAAGGGTTAATTGTTCATACTTGTTGCCATGCAAAGACTTGAAGGCAGGTCTAACCATACTGATTTCTGGAATTGCTACAGCTGTGAGATGTCAGGAGTTATCATCCAGGGAGTTAATGAAAGCTAAACAAGTCTGATATGATGGCACTTGTTCTGAGAAAATAAAGTTTCACTTCACTCACTGCCTAAGTGGCCAGCTTTGACATGTGGGAGGGTGTAGAATCTACATCAGATAAGGCCGATCAGCAGCGAGGGTGCCACATGACACAATCAACAATCAAGTGGTAGAAGTTACCTCCCTTTGATAACCTAGATGGTTAAACCATCTAAGTTATCAAAGGGAGGCAACTTAGCAGGGTTAAGGGAAAAGCTTCTCATGTAAGCATAGATCACAGGCCATTGCTTGATCATCAAAATGTTAGGTCAATCTACAAAGAGAACTTTGATACCCTTTAACTAAGGTTTGTTTTTAAAAATGTTCCACTTATAAATGGCAACAATGGAGATCAGTTTGCCTGCTTGAGATAAGCCTGCCTTGCCTGCAGACCTGACACAAGTCTGTAGACAGGAAGGGTTCGTAGAAAAAATAGTCCATCAACAACCCAAGGCATTTGTGTGAAGTTTTAGGTAGCTCCATGCTTTAAAATGGCATGACCATATTTCATTATGCACCTGAAGTGTTGAAGGCCTTAGACTGCAACATGTTGTTAACAAACATGATTGATCATTACAATTATCCATGCCAGCCCAGCATCTTACCTGGTAAAATTCAACTAACTTGACATTTTAAGCTTAAGCAAGTTCTTAGTCTGAAAAAAATAGTGAAAGCTGGTACAGGGATCTTTGAAGTGGTAGAGAAAAAATGGTTGCTGCTGCTGTTGATGTAGATTATAACAGAGTAGACCTTGATCAGACTTTGACTTGAAACAAGACAGCAGATGTTCTGGACAACATCTGTTGCAAGAGGGTCAGTTCCGTCTTTTGGCATATGATGTCTGATTCTTCAAGTTATGTTAATTTGGAACAAAATGGAACACCTTCCATAGGTCAATTGCCCCTGGAAATGCTTTACTCCTGGCCTGTTGGTAGAGTTGTTATCTACTTAAAATAATGTCTACTCTATTTTTAAACTTTGTCTGATTTACTTAAAATTTTGTGAGCCTACTTTCCGAGGGTCAGATTCCTTTGAACTGTATGTGATGCAGAATTACTTGGTGTCTGATCTGCATCCGAGCTGTATATGCATCTATCATTGCATTCAAGTCATGGGCTGAGGGTTTTTTCTTATCACTCAAAACAGCAAGAGGTACTTAGCCCCTTACTCACCATTACTCAATTATCAGCTGTGGCATTTTCTGGGAATTTCTGTTTTTTCTATAGGTTTTTTTTTCTTCAGAAAGAGACATTAGTGTCCAACAATTTTGTTACCAGATCAGGGGCCCGTTTCACAAAGATTCTTAGTAAAATCTTAAACTTAAATGAAAATTTCAAATGCAGATTTCCAATTTATTTTCAATTATATTTCAATGAA